>OMKZ01016087.1:38826-55747 GCA_900302535.1 Neoniphon sammara | reverse complement strand
TGTCATTCACTTTTAAAAACACATACAGGTATATCTCCAACCATTACAGTAATATATGCAAATCAGTTAGAGCACATGTCCAGGTGTAACAAAGACTGTTGAAACCACAATATAATTTTAAAGCTTTAAATAATAATTATAATAATATCATGGAGAAAGAAAGTCAAACATTACAAACTGGTCTTAGGTAAACTCTTAATGAACTCTGTGCTAAATACAGAGCGACACTGTGAGCTGATTACAGTATAAAAATGATGCCGCACGGCTCAACTTGAAAGATGGGAGGAATGAGGAAAAGGAAAGGTGCAAGACAGATAAGAGGGATCGCAGAAGAGAGCAAAGAAGGACACAGCAGGAAGAGAAGTTGAGAGGAGAAAGAGCGAGAATCAGAAGAGAGAGAGAGAGAGCAGTGAAGAACGCAGGTCAGAAACAGTTGAAACTGAGTTGGAGAGAGAAGGAGGAATTATAAGGCTGAATAAGAAATAGAAAAAATAGGAAGACAAGAGATTAGATTTAGATTAAACTTTATTGATCCCCGCAGGGAAACTGGGCTATTGCAGCAGCAAGTGGTAATGGGATACATCAAAGAAGAAGAGAACATAAATAACAAAGGAGAAAATGGGGGTTACATAATAATACTCAACAATTCCAACACTCACTCAGACATATTAGAGTGTTAATCCACAAGAGGCTATTTTTTCCCTTTCTTTCTTTTTTTTCTGTACATTTTGTCTCCTACTTTAGTGCTAAGCTCTCATTGCTTTCCCCCTTTTCTTTTGGATCCATCCTCACCAAAACACTCAATGCTTTAGTGTCTCCAGTACTGTGATGCCTTTTCCTTGGATTTTCTGTTGCTGAAGTTTGAGTTTCTGCAGGGGGCAGTCTTTTCTTTGTCTGTTGGTGGCTTTCACCACTCAGGTTAACTACCCAGTTCTTTTTCTGATTATTCAACAGACTGGAAACATAAAATGCATCACTTCCAGTGTCCCAGAGGATTTTTTCCCCAGGACAGAGTGTTTAGAAAAACAAATGGAGCAGCTTTTGTGAAATGGATATTGTTTGAATTACTATCATGTTATTACAATTAGAGATAAAGGGCTCTATTTTCATGCCAGCGCAGATCAAGTACAGCAACTTAGTGTGGGGGCGAAGTGGTGAATTGCTTGGATGCAATTTTCCCCACCTGTGGCAGTTATTTTGTAGCTCACCAAAACATCAGTTATGCCAAAATGGGCGGGCAGCGCAGCAGTGGGGAATGTCAATACATATCTGGTGGTGCAGTGGAATTTTAGTGTTGTACCTCTGCATTTCCAAACCACTCTTAGTGCAGACATAGTTGTACACTATATTTGTGCACTATTTTCATTTCCCTATGCTCTTTGTGTGGCTTTAGTTCACAGTGACATGCTGGCACAGACCTTCATAAAATCACATGAACCCCTTTAGACTGGGATCCGTTCCTTTGTATGTACAATGTATTGGAATGACAATAAAACATCTTGACTCTTATGTAAGTTAAGCTTGCCTATTTTACTTTTATATAAATTCTTTAACCAGCAGACACATTCACTTGCACATGTGACACACAAATGTGATATTAATTTGATTAAGGCAATGATGCCATTAAAGCTGAGTCTGTACTGGGATAAATGAAGATCCGATTCTTACCAGTATCTGTCATCCACAACTGATTGCGGGATTAATAAAGGCCGTCCCTTTTTGTTGATTATACCCCTGTAGCCAGCCAACAGGACCGGTAATTGTCATTCCATCTAAAACTACATATTACTTCAGTCAGGATTATTATGGAGAGTTGTCACTTTATACAGTCATATAAATGGCTTAAACTGACTATTGTTTACTCACAGTATTGATATCTGTGGCATTATTGTTCACAAATCCGTATAACCAAATATGATCCACTCATCACATTTTTTAATTACTTGAGCAAAACAAACTACAACAAATAAAGCAGTTAATGGAAATATGTTTTATTGTACTAAATTTGCTGAACATTTTAGTGCACATGATGTTAAATTGTGACTATTTTGCAGAATACATCAGTATCATGGAAACATAGTGACCGGGAATTTACTAGAAATTCACCTAAAAAAGAGACATCATCTGTCTGGCAAAACACACTTGGGGTGCAGTATATACATATTTGGAGTGCTTTATGTTTATATTTAGGGTGCCATTTTTTCGACACCTACTGCACCTCCTGGACTCAAACTATGGTTTCTTTGGGAGAAGCAGGTCTGAACTCGCTGCTCCATTATGAAGATGTCAGTACGTCACGGCGGGGTGTACACTGCTTGGATGAGAAGAGCTGATTTGATTGGTTTTGACTGATTCCAGCCCCTACAACACCTTTTGATAATGTATTCTTCTATTCCAGCCCCTTGCACCATTGCTGTGCCAGCGCCTCCGGTCTCAAAATTACAAAAAATATCTTGCCCAAGTGAGCCTGCACCGTAAGCTAGCTCCTCTACCAGTGCCTGCACCTTGATTCACAAAAATAGAGCCTAGAGAGTAACAAATGGGACATTTCTTTGGATGAAATTGTTATGGATTATTACTTTAAGTAGAAAATGGCTAAATGAAAATGTCCGAAAAAGCATGGATTCCACTGGTTCGGTTCCGATGGATAGCATTTCGTGTTAGCTTAGCATAAAGACTGGAAGGCTACAGGAGTCACTAGCCTAGCTCCATCAAGGTGAAAAACTTACAGCAACTCTGAAGCTGTCTTATTTACACAATGTATCATGTATATTTTATGTACATGTTTTGGATTTTATTTTAAAAATGAGAGTCGTTTTAGGAGAAGTTAGATGGTGGGAACTATAACTGCTGAACTTAGTCTTTATGCTAAGCTACCCAATGCTACCCAAAGGAACTGAACCAGTGGATGTACAGAGGTGAAAATGTTATCAAACATCTTGTCTCAGTTGGAAAAGTTGGAGTTGGAAAAAGGGTATTTTGTCCAAAATGTTGGAGTATTCCTTAGGATGTGCAAAATAACATTTGTATCAACAGGGCCTACTGAGACAGGCAGACTATGACATTTGAAAAAGGTGGAGGAATTATATATATAACAATGGCAGAAAAATGAAAGTATCCCATCCAGAGAGTGTAACAATGGTAATAGTGCTGACCACCTTGCCCTCTACATCAGCTCCACACACAGCTTCTCTATCAATCGAGGGTTTTAACTTGCCCCTCCCCCTGCTGATCGGGGTGAATGCTGCGGAGGGGGAAATGGCTGAATGTGTGTCTGTGAGAGGTCCCTGCCCTCTCTTAGAATGACTCGCGAATGGCTGTTTGGATGCACTCCAGAATGTACTTTGGGATATTGCTTAGCGTGCAGAGAACACGGGCACCTCTTATATGCTCACACAGTGTGAAAGGTTGCAGCTGCTGCGGAGTCCGACAATGCCGTGGCAATCGCTTCAATTGACACCCGTAGGTGGGGTTTATGGACAGTGTTTTAAGGTGACAGAAAACACCTTGAGTGGCCCACTTTGAAAACACGTTGGAAGGCGTTAGGAGTAATGCATCACTCCTTCAACCCAAGACCTGTGAAATCTGACCAAACCTCTAAGATTGCTGGAGGAATTGATGTGGACCTTTGATGGAGCAGGTTGGTATTATATTTATTGGCATGTGTTCTAAGGGCAGCATTGCATCAAACAATAACCAACCCTAACCCTAACCCTAGGGTTAGTGTTAGGGTTGCGTCACATTATGTCACACTAACCCTAACTCTAACTCTAACCTTAACCCTACACCATGCAATGCTGCCCTTAGAAGACATTCCAATAAAAATGATACCAATCTCCCATCATGGATACCCAGGTGTTTGACACATGTATTTTAGCAGATGTGTAACACTGATGTTTGACTTACAGTGGAGACCCAGGAGTTAGACGTTGGCTTTACTGGACTAAGAATTTTCAGGAGTTTGAAACATGTAGCGAGCTCTAATGCAATGTGAGTTGGCCTTCACTGAGGTGCAGTATCCATTTAGCTTCCACATAGAATTGACTTGCAGGGTAAATAACAGCCACAGTACATTTACGTCACACTGGATTTATCATGTACACGTTAAGGCATCTACACATCGGAGGATTTTAGTGTTTTGATAGTTTATTCCTTATAATGCCTGCTATGCATATTAATCTAACTCTAAGCTCAATACCAGTATTGCCGAATACACCTGAAAAAGCCTTTTGATCCTTTTGTGCAAGAGCGTTCCCAACCTGTGCCTCTTGTGTCACTGATTTGTCGTTATTGCAGGAGTGACTGTTAAACTGCAGCCTTTTCCAAAGCCTGAGCAATACAGTATTACTGCTTTATTATTCACAACTGAGGCAAACGGAACACAGACAGATGGAGTCGAAATGAAAGGCAACTACCTAATTTCAAATGACAATGGCAGAGTTCTGCCCCATGCTGAATCCAAAATGAGAAGCTCAAAATACCTATGAGTTCATCCTGAGTTCATCCAGGAATATAATATATTGATGCTTATAGAAAGTTTTGGAGTAATGGATTACACTTGGTATAAGTGTAGTTATCTGATGCCACCATGCTATGTAAAAAGTATAATAATCAGATATTAAAATATCTGATTAACTCAAAAACATTGTGTTGAACTTCTGAACTTGAAGTTCGGGTAGCACTATTTTCAGCAAGTATTTTAATGCAGTTCATGCACCAGTTGGCGTGCTTTGTGTACATATACCATTTTCTTAAAATACCCACTTCAGAGAGAATAACTGATTTGTACAAGCATGATTTATTACTGATTTGTGATTCTTGTACAGTTTTGAAAATTCTTCTAAGCACGAATCTTGACTTTTCCCGTGATAGTTATTTCATTAATGCAGATCATTTACCACTCTTAATTACCATGCTTGAGCAGAGACAAGGCTGTGTGTTTCAAACCCAAAGGAGACGCTCCAAAATTACCTTTGACCTCTCAAGTGTCATGTATACGAGGTATCAGAATGGCGGCTGTGGTGATGAGAGAAAACATAACTTTTAAGATCTAAACTGTCTCGTGAGACTACAGCTTGACATCTTTGCTCATTTGTCTGGCTCGGTCAGGTCATCATTCCCTCACCTCATCAAATGTCAGCTCCACTGACTCATCTGTTTTGAGGTAGCGTGAGGCAAACGGCAAATACAAAGTCCAGACAAAAGCCAACCTTGATGGATCACGTTTGCAATGTGCATATCGTGACCTCTAGCCAGTGATGGATGGAGAACAATTTTGAGGGTTTATTGACATGGGATGTGACTCATTATGATGCTAAAGGGCAGCATTTGGGCTATCATCCATCCAGGGGCAGATGATGTCTTTGATAATCACCTTTGTGAAATGCTTCACTGTGCTACAGCTGCAGCTCTTGACAGTCTGCCAAGCTACTGACTGCATCTGTGGTGTCTGCACCGGCAAGGAATTGCACAGGCGCAGTGTCTTATTCTCTGAGAATTGGGCCTTACAGCAACATTATACAGTATGTAATCTCATTCAATAAGAGCACAAAATTGTCCCAACACATTTAAATGAAACCATGCAGAAGGGCAGCAATTTGAATCACTGGGGAAGTGGACGGCATGGAGTGTCAGAACCCAAACTCCTGGGATCCCGCAAAAAACACAAACAAACAAATACAAAAATAAAAGTCATTTTATTGTAAATAGCTGTATTGTTAATTCAGTATTTATTTAAACTTTTCAGCTCACAGCCCAGCTGTCTCACTGTTGTCATGTACTGTGACCATTCTGTTCAAAGTGTTAAAATTACACATGTGATTGCACACAGCAAGAATCAAGCTGGTCAAAGGCTGACTCTGTTGTAGACTCTTGTGCAAAGTACATGTAGTTTTAATGTAGCCTTAACTCAGGATTTAAATGACACCCCAAAACTGGGAGGAAAATTCTGATAATAGGTTAAAACAGAAGAAAGTACTGAAATGTGTTATTGGGACTGAAAACAACATTCACATACTGACAGTACATAGGAATATTCAAAATGCAGCTCAGTTTTTTCCCCTGGTGATCTACTAAACGCTTGTTTTAAACTCTGACTGGCTTCATATGAAAGAGCCAGTCCAAGGACACAGCTCAGCCGTCTGAAGAACTGTTTGATGCTGGTTTATTTACTGATGTCACATGAAGACAACCTCTCTGCCTGCGGCATCTTTTGTTGACATGCTTTCACATATAGCCGCTCACATTCATTTCTTTCCAGTGCTAGTTCCCTGCAGGTCATGTAACTGCACCGGTGAAAGACATTCCCTGCTGTTTGGTTTGCCTGTGGGCGTAGGACTAACATCTAGGCTTTGTGTTCAGTGACAGTCATATCACTTTGTAGATGTATATATTTTTTTATTTTATTTTATTTTATTCGGCCAATAACTCATGCTTTTTAATTTAAATCCATTTGCAAGGTCTTCCCTCCTTTTGAAAAATAGCTGATGTGTTCATTTCCATTATAATGTATTTCTTTATACAGGAAGTTGCCCTGCCTTGACTATTCACTCAAGGCAGGGCAAGTCTGTACACTGTAGGTGTTACTTGGAGGGCATTTTTAGCCATTTCAGATGAGCTGTTTAATAATTACAAATCAAAGCACATCAATTTCCTATTAATTGCTAGATGTGGGAATTGCCGTATGAATCAGCACAGAGCGGTCATGACCTTCTGAGTTTTTGGAGTAGAAAAATTCAGAGTGTCCTCCCCCCAAAAAACGACCCCATAGGTCGTTTGGTCCAACTCCTTGAACACAGGAGCCTTTCCTACATTAGTGCCTCTACTGGCGCTAAGCAACATAGCAAAAGAATGACAGAGTCACAAAACACGGGACTATCATGCAGGAATGAATTCCCAAGTGTCAGTTCGGTATTGTGACCATGATGATGAAGGTCCTTACCGTAACCTTACCCTAACCCTAATCTTTCCCTAAACTTAACCCAGTAGTTTTGGTGCCTAAACGTAACCAAATGGCAACAGTTCTTTTTTCTTTCTTAATGTGCACGATAGGGATGTGAATCTCCACCACTGAGCCGATTCGATCCGCATCTCGATACGCTGCCAGTGATACGATACATTAACGATACAGTGAAGCCCCTTGCCGATACGATGCGATTCACCCTTGTTCACGATTAGATGCGATTCGGTTCGATACGATTTGATTCAACACTATGCAAATAATTTATAAGCCCACATTTGGTTTCTTACCTCACCAACACAATTGTTCTTTCCTCTCTCTTTCCTTGTCAGGGATGAATTCAATACTTGATTGTTTTCTATTACCCAAACCAATAAATTCAATAAAATAAAATAAAAATGCAATTCAATATGGTACAGACAGAGGTAGAGGCAATTTATTTCTTATCAGCACCGTAACAAACAATGTGATTTTCTTCCTGAAATTTTCTTTTTGGCCTCTTAAAAAAACAGACTACGGGTACTCAGTCCTTTCACAAGAAAAAAAACATCAAAAAACGAAAACTCACAGTCCTTTCACAAGCGAGCGAGAGGTGAGTGGAGCAGCTGCAGCGGTGTACATGTGAGTCGCCAGATTCGTCGCGCTGCTAACGTACTTAATGGCAGCACGGCACTGTTTACAAATTGCGTGCGTCTTGTCTATGTTTCCATGTTTCTTGTAAAACCCGAAGTATTGCCACACATTAGATTTGTGGGTCGATGGCGGTGCTCTGAAAATCTCCTCGTCTATGTTGCTTCCCTCCATTTTGTTTGACTGCATATCCATTCAGGGCGCCTCGGAAACACCTGTGCGAGGGGAATAAAACATGAAATAATTGTTTAAACCACGTTTTACCGATACAGGGACATTAGGAACGACACAGTGTGAATCAGCTGCCATTTGTGACTGATGCACACTGAAGCTACCGATGTAGTCGCATCGCAAATGTTTGTATCGGACCACCGATACGCACCGGGGAGTCTCTCCATCCCTAGTGCACGAACATTTCTTAATGGCATGTTACGGCATTAAGAAATGAGCTGAAGAGAGAGGGATGGAGAAAAAGGCTTTTAAAGAGGAGGAAGTCTGGGGGAGAGGAACTATAGGAGAGATTCAGAGGGCATTCAGTTCCACTCTGATTGCAGACAAACAGAACACCTTGAAACTCTCTGCTTCCCTGCAGGCCAGAAAAGCATGTGGCAGGAAATGCGCAAGTCTAAAAAGCAGAGGTGGAGGAAGCTCATCAGATTCAAACTGTATGTTTACAGTGCATTATGTCTACGCTGATTTTTTGATTGTTCTCTCCTAATTAGCTATAGGTGAGCAAAGTGGAAATGAATAAAACATGCTTGTTATCATGACTCAAATAAACAGCTTCATTCCTGATTTCTTCCAGTGCTGTAAAATGAATGGAGGAAAAAAAAAAATCACCTGGCAGATGAGGACATTCAACATTCAACAGTATGAGGGCACTAAAAAAATAACACAATGGGCTTGCAATTCCACTCAATATTCAGCTAACCACTAAGTGTCCTTTGAAACTGATGCCGCACTATGGAACTTCAACACTATTATAATAGCTATGAGAGCAATAACAGCATTGCTCAGTAAAATGCAAGCTTACAAAACCTCAATTCAGTTTTTATTTATGTCAAGTATTATCATGTGTGATACCAGCAAAGGCAAGATGACTGCTATCATGAAAGTACAATTCACTCTGAATATTATTCAAGTTATTACCTATGTGGGGCATTGAATTTTATATCTCTTTTTGAAATGTAGGAAAATAGAAGACATAGAAGGGATCTGGGATTTAAAGGAACACTCCAACGTTTTGGGCAATATACCCTTTTTCTGACTTACCCGGACTGAGACAGGATGTTCGACACCATTTTCACCCCAGTACATCCACTGGTTCAGTTCCTATGGGTAGCATTTCATATGGTCAAATTTGAAAGCAATTTGAAACTGGTTTTAGCCTGCTATATTAAGGTGGGCTGATAGAAATTATAGGTGGGCAACTTGGGTGGTGGGTAGCCCAGAGCTTAGAGGCCTCTCCACCTTATAGTATGGCTGTGTGTTTGTGTATGGGGTGTTTACATGGGTTAAATGCAGATGATTAATTTCCCCATGGGGATTAATGAATTAATATTTTGTTCCATTTTATTCTTCTCTTGTTTATAAAGAACAATTTGAAGCAGGGAAATTAGGAGGTAGTGAAGCAAGTTTGCTGCTAACCTGTGATTTGAGTCAGTGGAGGATAGAATGATTTACCCTAAACTACTACTACTACTACTACTACTACCAATAATAATAATAATAATGGTAAATCCTTCATCCAGATTTTAACACAATCAACTCCATAACATTTCTTTTAATTGTTATCAAATAAAATTAAAACCTTATCAAGTGAAACTTGAGAATTTCAGAGACTAAAACACCATTATGCTCACTTTCTCTTCTGGACAAAATAGAATAAACAACATATTTGCTGATTGCTAATTTCCAAGCTATGATTTTGCTTTGAAAATAGTCAGGACATAATGTATCAAAGCTTAATATATCAAAGCTAAGTGATCAGGCTACCTTTTAGGCTACCTTTATCTTTGTTGTGTTCAAGAAAGTGATTGTGTAGAATTGCATGAAATGCAATGAAAAAATCCAAATTTCATCCTCATATGTGTATCTACAACACTTTACAAATCAAATTGTGTTGAAATATTTTTTCTATCATTAGAGATTCATATCAAAGCAAAACAGACAAGCATAACACATAAACTGGGATTTTGTGGGTTCAGAGATGTGTTAGATGCCCCACTGCAATACATTCCTCTTCCGCGATAGAGACAATGCCTAGTACTGCACTGATTTCCACTTTCCACGTTAAGCCCCCATTATGCATTCTAGGGTTAAGATCATACTTGCACATGAGATGCATAATATTGCAAATTTGCTCAAAATAAAAGAATTTGGCAGCGTTGTGAAAAAAGTCAGATTTTACCAGCTTTAAGTATACAATGATAAAATGACCCAAAAATAATTTTCTGAGATGACAACATGGCTAGAACACATGTGAAAGGGTTAAATATTAATACAGGATAGGTTGTCTGCTTTTACCCAGAGGCGTTATCTTAATTTGCAATATCAGTTTTGGCCCTTTTTAAATATCAGACCAACTCAGTCAGATACAACCCTGATAAAAGCATCAGTGTCTGCCCTTGTTCCTATTGAGTTTCACTATATATCTCAAAATGTTCACCAAGAACTATTTTGATCTGGAAAGACCAAAAAATTAACAATTTTGACCTGACAATCGATGGTAGTTGCTAATACTTTTTGGCTTTCCGCTAAAGTCACACTAGAAAACTGCACTTTGGCAGCCCCGGACTGCACTGAGAGGGAAATTGCTTGAATTTTGAGGACTTCATGATCCATAAGTCCTGTGCGGTGATGTCATTAAACTAAATGTCTTCTTCTTAGTGCCTAGGGAGGCTGGAGGTGGTGAAGAGCTTCATCCATTGTTGGTGAATCCGCCGTTTCCCGGGCTGAGTGCTCAGTCACTGCTGGTTAGGAGACACTTTTGAATTTACTCTTAAATTTCAATTTGCAGCCACCTGCGTGGGAAAGATTTCCCACAAGCGACCAGGCTGACACCGAAATAATAATAATATATTTAAAAAACGCTGCCAAAGTGCAGCTTTAACAGTATGCTGATTGTGGTGTGGAATATGAAGAGAGTGGCAGGCATCAGGGTGCTGGTAGAGATGAGTGTTCAGTGCTGTAGTGTGCAGTCTCTTGAGCTTTCTACAAGACATTCATACATTCTTTTTTTCTTTCAACCTTGCTTTGACTTCTTTTTCTAAGCCTGTGTCCACACAGAGGTCATTTTTTCTGAAAATACTACTTTTTCCTTAAAGTTTTGGTTGGCATTTTGGTCAAGGAAAAAGCAACTTTTGGAAAACGTCTCAAGAGTGGAATTTTTTGAAAACCTGTTTTTATTTTTTTTTACTTTTTGTCATGTGCACAGGTGAAAATGATACAATGCCACTGATGCCACTGCTGTCACTTTGCTTCTTTAGCTAACATTATAGTTCTTCAAATCTATATCAACTGCACTCTTCTGGACAGAGACCTCGGTTGTTGTACCTGGAATCTGCTGGAGCCACTCTCCCAGTTTGTGGGTCACTGCCCCCAGTGCCCCGATTACCACCGGAGCCAGTGTTGCTTTTACTCCCCACATCTTCTCTAGCTCCTCTGTCAGCCCTTGGTATTCATGAAGAACTGGGAAATTGTGTTTCAAAAATACATGTATCCCTGTGGACATGGCCTAAGTCAGCAGAAGTGCCTCACAAAGTGTGACAAAGCTTTACTATGTTATCTTTTGTTTATGTGTCTAAATATCCAAATCACAAAGAACATTTTAGTGTTTTGTGGTGAATTCTGTAGCCAAATGATGACTGCAGGCCCATTCTCAGCCTTACTCAGCTGCTTGGCAGCTTGCTGACATTTTCAGTGCCTTACATCTATGCAAGCCATTACCCAAAAAACCAATAAAATAAAAATATTTTTTTTTTTTTAAAAAGTACCTTGTAGGTTTTAGGGGACCATTATTGTGAACAGGAAGGTTGAGTTCTTCCTTTCAATTATTGGTTTCTTAATGTGACTCAGTAGTTGATGTGGTCAAAGCATATTTTGCAGTGAATAAAGTGTCTCAATGAAAAATAGTCCCTACAGTAAGTACCTACCAATACCCAATGCTGCAGGCTTGCTGTGAATACAAGCACAGTTATGAGATAATGCCACTGTACTCACCTGTATTACAAGGACAAGTTTGGCGCAGGCTTGTCTGTTCCTCCAGCCTCGGTGCTTTATCGCTGTTGCTTCAAGTGATGCGAAGCCTTTGTTGCACCATTCATCATCCAGAGCCAGGCTCGTGTACACCCAGGTAGAAATGGACAGTCTGGTTTTAACCATTATTAATTCTATGTAAGCTGCAGTAATTCTTTTCACACATTGCCAGTCTAGGCGTTATTCTGCCCTCCAAAGACAAAATACTCTGAGTGTTTTTAAGGTCAACAGTCATATTGAGTTAATTATTAACAAAGATTATAGCCATACTTACTCCTTAGTAAGATGTTGTTCACCTCTGTACCAACAATATTTGTGGTGGAAAATGAAAAAATACATTTAATTCATTTTTCTAAGTTATTCAACCAGCCACTCGTTGGTTTGTTAAAACTGTGTTAATAAGATTAAACCATTGGTGATATTTGAAAATAAGGTGATACGTTATCCCCCACCCATTAGCAGTACTTTCATATCTACAAACACTTCACTTGTATTGTGTAGGTGAACACTAGAAGGTTTTAGCAAAGACCAATCCATCCTCCCACACACTTGACTCAAACATAAATGCTCCCACCTTGAATGGAAAAATAATAATACCTTTGAGTGCAGGCCACCCCAAGGTGATTTATTTACTGATTCCTTGTCACAGAGTAATTTATGGTCAAGCCTTTGAATGCACTCAACAATCATCAGCACTGCTACAAACAACATACAATATGTGGATCAGCTCTAGCATGATCAACTTGAAACAAATTGCTTATGGTCAGTTTATGGCCATGTATGTTTTGTGTAGCTTTGGCAATTCTCAATATGGCAATAATTCTCCATTTTGGACTCTGCTGAGAACTGAAAACTGGAAAAAACAAACAAACAAACAAACAAAAAACTCACCCCTTGTCTAAAACGTGTTTTTTTACTCGTGGGTCTCATGCAGCAGATACGATCTCGTTTTAATCTACACAGCTGTCTGTACCGGCTCTCAGCTGCATCTTAGGGGTGTAAACGCTTTCAACAAATACGCACATAAACGCGTGGTGATGCCTGATAAAAATGCACTGAATTGAATCATTTATCCACATTTTGCAATCTAGGCTATTTGTTATTTCTAAACTCTACACTCTACACTCTACACTATTTAACGGTCCCGTATAACCATAGGCTATATAGCCTATGGCTATAATCAAATTTGAAAATAGTTCGCTGGCAGGTTCAGTGTAAATTGCCAATCATATGCATCAGTGTTGATGGAAAAACAGATCAGGGATACTCACACATATCAAAGGAAAACTGCACACTACACAGAAAGGCTGGCTGCTCAGATTTACACATTGAAAACTGCGCTAAAAACAGACGGAACTGGTATAGATTGTCTCCAGTGTTGCGTGAACGCTGTCATCTCGCGATCGCGACGCTGACATGGCGCTTGCGGTCTAGACAAGGGTCAGTCCTTTGTTGTTCCTTTGTGGTTATGTAATATTAAAGCTGCACTAAGTGATTTTTGACCACTAGATGGTGCTAACAGCACAAACTCCATTTATAAATAAACAAAGCCACTCCTCCTTCTCTTCCTCTACACTGGCCAATCACTTGTAGAAAGCAAAAGTAAAGAAAAACAGTATTTTTTGTTTGAGATGAGGAACAAATTTTACTTTGGCAAAACTCCTGTTGGATTGCTTGATTACTTTGTCTATGACCTTCAGTTCAAAAATGCAGTGAAACTGTAGACTGTTGGCTCTAATGTAAGGTTTGAATGAACCTTTATTGCCACTGCATTGCTGACTTATGAGGGTTTGTTGGTTTGGGGCTTGGAGCAAATGATTTTAGAGCTGTTTAAACTGGATTTGTTGTACTTGAGTGATTGCTCTGAAATTTTGATATGCAGCTTTTATGTTTGTAGTTTCTAACTGTTTGTAGTTATAGCCAGTTCGCTTAATGTGCAGTGTCAGGGAGGCTTTGACTAGTTGATAGCTGCAGGCAATCCAGAGACAAGCATCGGTGGATAATGTTATTTGGGTTTTGTAAGGTTTAATCCATCCGTTGCGCAGTCAAACACTAACTACCACTACTAAACAAAACATGCTATAAAACAACCGCTATATCATCTAAATACACTACAAATTACAATCAGTGTCTGGTAGTTCTGGCCTAGCCTGGCTATAATTTTGGAATATTATCATCCATATTAGCTGTCAAAAAACAAACAAAAAAATTTCTGCAGTAAACCCTGTGGAGTTGAGACATAAGGATTGTTGGGCTGGTACAGAAATTTAGAAAGCTCAAACAAGGCAGTAACAGGCTGGATATAAACTGTATAGTGGAAAGAGACTTATAAATGTTGACTCCAACATTGCAAGGGGTCAAAATGCAAAAATGCATTTAATATTGCTGAATGTAACTTAAACACACAATTACAATAAAAGTTTCAAAGCCTGTTTAGAAAACTTATTCCGGTGGCAATCTACAGAACAAGTAAGTAGAAGAAGTTTGCACCCAGATGTGTCTTTCCTCAGGAATTATACATTCCTACTGGTTAACTGAAAGACAGCGGAGGGGAAAACATATGGTAGCAACTGCAGCTGCTTGCTCACAGCTCATCCGGAATAGAGTACATTTTTTAAGTGCTGTCAGAGCAATTCTCCAAATGACACAAATGCTGCTCCATGCACTCCAATACACACAATCATGAAATATGAGTGTTTGCATAGGCACTGATCCTGCATAGGCTACCACGCCTGGGAATGGCACGGATGCCATTTTGCACCCCGAAATATTGATGATCCTCTGGCTGTCCTCTAGGTAACAGCACACTGTCAGGAAGTGCTGCCTGGATACCAACTCACTGGCATGGAGACCTGAGGCTGGTTGCCAGACGCTGCTGTCTTATCAGCTGAACACCACAGCTCCATTGCCTCTCTGCACTGTTTGGCTTAAGTACAGGCATGTACAGATACACGCTTGCAGTGGAAACATGCACAAGCACACACACATGCACACACTCACACGAAAATATACTGACATTCATCCATAACTTAAAGGTGCATTATCACTTTTATTGGCCCAGGGTTCGAGTTATAATCTGAGCTTTGTGGGGGTCTCTAAAATAACTAACATTGGTGACAGAGATAAATGAATGACTGACTGAATAAATAAATAAATAATGTGCGATTTCTGAGAGAGAGAGAGAGAGTTCAATGCGCCTTATGTGGTCTAAAAATTTTACACACAGAGCAGCCCACACTACTTGCAAAAACTGTATCAAGTAAACTGCAACAATTCCAAACTGCCCAGAAATACTGCAACAACAAAGTTTCAATAGTCTAAATGACCGACTACACACCACCAAAAAAACACTGCCCATGGTTCTGAAACACGTTTTTTCCATGAGAGCATGAGAGAGAGAGAGAGAGAGAGAGAGAGAGAGAGAGCCGGCAGCTGGCAGCAAAAGCCTTTTTGTCACCAGCATGGCAATTTTGTACTAACATTACTCCATTACAAAAGTCATATTGGCTCCATACTAGTTTGAAAGTTCGCAACCCCCGCATTGCACCATTGTGGCCTGGTGGTGAAGTACAGTATATCGCAACATCTTAAAGGTTATGAATTAATTGTCCTTAATTGTGACAGCCATGTGTTCAGTGAAAACTTATGGTGAACAGGGAAATATGCTGGTACTGGCACTGCATTCATGTTAACTAGCTATTCAAGTGTTGAGCAGTTTGACTTTGGTTGGTACTAAACTGTGGCCACAGTTTGATATTATTGTGAGAAACCCTAACAAAGACATTGTACAGGTCTCTGGTACAGCTTATAGTGGTTGGGAGCAACTTGAAACTCCAAAGGATGGGTTTTTTTGTGTATATGGGTTTGAAAGTGAATTCTGAAAGCCAGAAATCTCAGCAGCTGGCGAGTAATTGTTGAATCATTGGTATATGTATTTTATTTTATACTATGTGGGAGGAAAAATCATACTTTTTATTTATTATGTAGCAATCTCCAGCTTTCTGATGTTCATTTTCGACAGTGGTATCCCCGTTAGCTAGACAGATTCCAAGTACATAGCAGTGACAGTAGTGAGATCATGATCTATAGCGCTCACTTCCTCTTTGTTTACAAGTTACAAGCTCACAAGTGTGTCTTGCGTTTTAGCAAAGAAAAAGTACGTCCTATGTGATCACAGCCCAACTTTAAGGTGCTACAGCAGCAGCTGCAAATGGCCATAATTAGTCTGGACACAAGGCCGTTTGCCTTTTAAATAAAAACATCAAGTTTGTTACAAGAGTTCCAATTGTATAGTCTTAAGAAACAGTTCCATGGATTAAATTATACTTGTAATTGTTTTTGGAAAAACAATTCAATTTCATTTAGTGCAGATTTCTTTTTACCTATATTCATGTATATTTACTTTGAAACTCAAAACATTGAATAGGTTTTATGCAAGCTGGCTTGACAAAAGGTGGAACAAGGCTGTAGAAATCAAAGCCTTTATTCTTACTTTTAGTCTTTGTTTTGAGGGCTTGCTCGAGGGCTCATCATCCTCTGAATTGTGTGCATCAGCCTTTTCTTCTAAACACAAGGAAAGCAGAATATTGAATTAGCAGCAGGAAATAGCCCACTAAATGATGATCCAGCATTTGTTAGCATTGTCAAAAAGTAATGCAGCACTGATAATCTTTTTCTTTGTCATCCAGTGCACCTGTCAAGCACCTCTGTGCTCCCATTGGAATACAAGGTCTTCATCTAACTTGAGACAGCTTTTTGCAATTATGATGCTCCCGTTACTGTAAGAATTCCAGCTGTAACACCTTGACAGCTTTTTTGTCTTTCTGACAGCACATAATACTGTTGGTGGCACCACTTTCTCTTTAATGGGATTCCCTCGTGGCAGGTCACATTTTTGAGCCTCTTTGTCAAACTTAAAGGAATACTCCAACATTTGGGGCAAAATACCCTTTTTCTGGCTTACCCAGACTGAGACAAGATGTTCGATACCATTTTCACCTCTGTACGGCCACTGGTTCGGTTCCTATGGGTAGCATTTCATGTTAGCTTAGCCTAGAGACTTGAAGTCTACAGGAG
>OMKZ01016087.1:13729-38484 GCA_900302535.1 Neoniphon sammara | reverse complement strand
AAGATGTGTATTTCAAATACACATGATACATTGTGTAAATAAGACAGCTTCAGAGTTGCTGTAAGGTTTATTTTTTCATTTTGATGTAGCTAGGCTAATGACTCCTGTAGACTTCAAGACTTAATGCTAGGCTAACATGCAACGCTACCGATAGGAACCAAACCAGTGGACACAAGTCTCAGTCTGGGTAAGTCGGAAAAAGGGTATTTGCCCAAAAAATTGTAGTGTTCCTTTAAGGAATTAAATACTTAAGGAATTTCTAGAAGACTAACATTGCTAGCAAATGTTGAAACTTCGCAATGCACCACAGCTGAAGTGACTACATTTTGTGGATTTTGTTGATGTTGATGCTAATGAAATCCTGCTAGCCAGTAACAACTGACCAGTAGTCACACAAATTATGGTAACTGTGTTTCAGGGATAAATACCTTACAGTGTTAAAGATGACACTCTAACACTGTAAATGTAGCCAAAGTTAGGAATCAAGTCACATCACTTGGTCTGAAGTTTGACTCAAACTCTTTGTTCATCAGCTTCATATTATAAGGGCAGAAGGAAATGATTTGGAAGAAAGATATTGACCTAACATTTGGTGTGCTAATTGTATTTTGTGTTGCTTCCTCACACTGAAATAATATACTCTTATTTAGACTCAGAAAGAAGTATAATTTATGAATAGTGTGTCCAACACAATTTAACAAACAGGCAACTTTCCAATGGAACCTTGCTGCCAAATTTCAGAGTGTCATAGAACAATAAAAAATAAGCAAAGAAAGAAAAAAAAAGCAAAAACATCTTATGACACATACTTTAGCTTCATAATGGCTTTTAAGCAGGAATTGTATTCTTCTTTATTGGAATCCCCATTAGCTTTCACAAAGTGGTCGCTAGTTGTAGTGTTCCAAACTCTTCCACTTTGCCAGTGTGCCCATCAAATCAATCATGTGAGTCATCCAATTTTAAAGTCACCAGGCATCACTGATAGTCCACACAGACTCAGTCAAATATCACCTTACTGTTTCCAACATCAGCATTTGCCTCACTTCCTGTCTTATCTATGGTAATACAACTTTGCCTCAAGTTTTGTTCTTCTGGAAAGTTCTGCATCAGTACTGCAGTTACTGTAGTGTAAAAGTCTCTGCTCCATGCTGCCAAAAGTTTGACTATGCTAGCTTTTTTTTTTAGTTAAAGGACTCAATTAGTGATCAGAGATAATGCAATGGTAAGACCCCACCTTTGAATCAACTTGGATCTCTGGTAACCTTGGACTGAATCCAGCTAGAGCATTCTCTCCAGCAGTAGGACTGCTGGAATAAAGGGAAAAGCATGCTAAAGGGAGTATAAACTGCCCACTCTCTTTTAGAGAATATTAACGAAAAATGAGCAAACGGACAAAACCAGCGGTACAGCATAATATTCTGAAATTTAACCCTCTGAGCAAAGTGGCAATGGTGTCACAAGAAAAATAAAAAACAAATCTGCCTCGAGCTTTATTTCCAGCAGAAAAGTGAGCTGAGGTGATCATTTCATCATATTTCCCGATATTTGTTCCAGTGAAAAGCTGCATCATGGGGTGCTGGACAGAAAAATCGGGTTAGGCAGGTCACTCAACAGTGAAATTAGTAAGACACCGGAGGTGCCTCTAATGCAAAGTGTGAATAAAATTACCCTTAGGCTGCCTTAGCTCTCTCCATTCACCATCCATCCATACTGTGCTTCCCTTCCTGTCTTAGAACAAAATTGCCCAATGCATAAATATGCTGTTTAAGTAGCTTTGGCAAATTTGTGATTATACAGCTATATGTACACTCACAATTAACGGTGTGAAGAATGAAGCTGCAAATGAGTTTTGAACTTGTAAGGTTCTGACTCTTATTTTACAAGATGCAGTTTTGTTATTTAAGGTTTGATTAACTGGACAAATCCCAGAGCTCGAGGATTTTTTTTTCTCAAACCAAAAAGAAGAGGTTGATGCAAGATATAATTATAATTAGTGCAATTGCATAACTAGCATAATACCTTTTAACAACTTTTAGTGGATACTGGGGTGAAGTTTATGGTTTGTTAAAATACTTTAATTGTTCTTGTGCTGCAATGTCTGCTGAGATCTCTTCATTTGCTGAAATTAATTGATGTGAAGGACCCTTAGACACAGAAGGTAAGGCCTGCCCACTCCATGACTCCAGTAACAGCCATCGATGAATCAGAACCCATTGGTAGGCAGAGCAAATCCCACATTCCCTTGAATTGCAAATGCCATCTAACAGAATTTTAATTAACACATGAGCTTTAGCTGGCGTCTGAATATGAATGTCCCTTATGAAATGAGGTCCAAGAAAGAGAGGAATAGTAAGTGATCGCTGAGAGACAGATTGCAACCTAACATGGCACTTCTGCAAACTGTGGTGGATTTTTCAGCGGTGTTGAAGACGGGTCGAGAAAGGACAGCTTGACAACTTAACAAACAGGCCTCTGTTTGCAAAGAACATTTGCGGTGGCAAGCACATTGCCAGAGGGTCTACTTTGAACACGAGCAAACAAAAGCGTTATGGTAAGACTGTAAGAATCTTTTACTGTTTGGATGTATTTCACATTTGATTTAACTTCCTAAAATGACTGGTTGCATCACTATTTGTATTTGCCCTTACCCTTGCTTCACATTTAGTCTTAGAGAAAGAAATTTAATTTCCTCGTTTCCTCAGCCTCCTTATTGTAAATCAAAGGTCTTTATTATGAAAAACAATCTGATATATATATTAACAGATGCCGGTCAATATGACAGAGCTTCTGTTATGGATATGTTTGCAGATGGGACAGTGATTATAGCAGAACCTCTGCAACAACAGCAGATGATTGCAGCAAGGCGTACATCATTTAACATGCTGCAGGTACACATAACAAGCCAAAGATCCCCTGAGGTGGTTATGAAAAATTTAGCACCACATCTAACCTCTAAAAGTGTAGTCCCTGTATTTTTGTACATGCCTGCCGTCTATTTGATCTACTATGATGAAAACCATAAACATATTTATTTTCTTCTTCCACTATATGTAGGTTATGCATGGTACCCTGGTCCTATGGAATGTTACTTTAATGTGCCTGAAACTTCTTGTTGCTAATGACAAATGTAAAGGATTGATTAGACATAACATCTTAAAGTCAAAATCTGTGGCATTTTCATGTAAAGTCTGTTTACTTTCTATGGGTGATTAACAAAGTGAAGACTCATTTTATTGAATGAGGGGGAATGGGATCAGTTTTAGATATTATGCCACAGAAATCTGGAGAAAGGTCTTTCCCAGTAGAGAGAAACTGCATATTGGTCACAGATCATAGTAATGGATCACCTGAATGAAAAACAAAACTTCTCTCTGTCTTCACTGCTAACTGATTGAAATCCACATTATTATGCACATCCCCCTTCACACTTAATGTAATAATCTGAGATTTTTTAGATCAATAAACATCTATTCTGACTATCACTGATTGATGTAACACGGTAGTGATTCAATCTAATCTCAGTTCATGAAAGCTTTGCTGTTCTGAACACCCAGCATCTAGTAGGTCTTTACTTGGAAAATATCCTCTGGTACATGCAGTTTACATTTCCAGCTTGCTTCTACCTAAAGAAACAAACTTTATTAATAACAGAAAATCCAAGGGAAAAATATGTCACCGTGCTGGACACCAGTGCCTTCTTTTGGAGCTGAAGCAGCAAATGCTTTGAGATTAGCCCCAGATTTTTTATATAAGTCAAGTTTTACATCCTTCATTGTTGCCTTTCACCATCCACCATCCATAATGAGAGCTGTCTACAGACATCTGCCCTGCACAAGAGTGTAGGGTAAGTTGGATGTAGTGGTCAGAGCTGGCTTGTTAATTTTTGTGAGCCAACTTCGGGTGCATTGAGGTGCATGCCAGGACACAAATTGAGCTCGCCTGTCCACGCTTAGTATGTCTATGCATGTTATTGGGTAGGGAGACTGTGCCAGTCAGTGTAATGTAATTTGAGTTGAACATGTCCAGAGTCTAAGTCAGAGGAATAAAAACAAAGTCAGGATAGCATGACACTGGGTCTCCTTCAGTTTTTCAAAAGAGGACAGGTATTATGTGTGATAGACTTGGTTTTTATGACTATTCAAATCTGGACAGACAGCAGAAATCAGCCAGCTGTGTGCTGGTGAGTGAGCAGACTACCATTAGTGGCCAGATGGTCACTGGAGTGCAAGCTTGGACTGACAATTGACTCGGCTGATAGCTTCATGGTTAGGTGCGTATAAGCATACAGCTAAACTCATTGTTTCCAAACGCAAAATGGCTTTTCAGATGTTTCTAAAAAGACTTTGTGCTTTGCTACAGTCAATATAATGTTGAATCACTGTAAACACAAAGTCTCTTGAGTCTCCAGTCTGCAAGTTAGTCAATTACCTAGTCAGTGAAATATGTTCCCCTCAGGTTCATACTGCCATTCCGCTCTACTTATGTCGGCTGCTTAACATTTAATGCATAAAGCAGTAATTATTTTAAGTTCAAGTTCAATAAGAGGGCCCAAAACCAATCCCTGAGGAACACCATAGTTAAGCTCATGGTATTCAGAGGTCACATTGTTATAAAAGACACTGTTTTCTTAAGACATAAGATTTTTACATGAAACATCTATATTATTTTCAATGTGGGACATTGTTTCCCTTAAACATGAGAAAATGTAAAAAAAAAACAACAACAAAAAACAACAACAACAACAACAAAGATTTTCAATTTGAGCCAACAGTATTTCACTAAAGTGATTCATAGAGGATGAGGCTCTTCATCCAGACCATTTTCCTAAGTGTCTTTGTTACTACAGCTGTGATGTAGCATAGAAATATATTAGCTTTTTAACATAGTTAAATGACAGGCAAAATAATTTACTTAATATGCTTCAGGTGCTTATTATGTAACAAACCAAAGTTGCTTGATAGAGGTACAATATGAATATAACTTATTGGATTTAGATTTTGAATTTTATTATTTCTTTTTACAGTAAAGAGACAGATGAGGAGTGATGAGCGCATACTTTATACTGTATATAGCAAGTTTTATATATTCACTGATAATTGTGTCACTGTTTCTTTCACACAACCCAATCTGAACAAAAGACAAGGGAAGAAGACTGAGACAAAGAGATGAGCCGACACACAACAACAGATTTAGACAGTCAGCAGACTACAATATCACTGTAGACCTGCAAGGACTGCTGTTCAAAATATTCTCTGCTGCTTCATTTACACCTATGTTCATGTCAAATTGCACCAGATTAATGTATGATGCGCAATTCTGTAATTTCCTCTGGACTGAGCCGTGAATGTTATGAAATGCCCCAGCTGTTCACACTGTCCCTTTGACAATGAACTTTGGGAAGTGCGCTGCATAAACAACACAGCAATGAGCGCTTAGCACCTCGGATGGAGACAAGATAAAAGAACAAAAAAACAAAACATGCTCCAGCAATGAGCACCAAAAATGGAGACAAATAAACTAGTGACAGCATAGCTATTATGGGTGGATGCCATGTAAGAATCTCCACCTGCAAGTGCTGCCATAGAAGCCTTATTCAGTGTGTAATTGTTAATGGGTGCATTAGGGGGGTAACACAGGTGTTACTAATGACATTAATGAAGGTTCTCTTCCATTTAACAGAGCCAGGGTCCTGCTATTGTTCATGCTGGCTCACTGGAAAGACTCTGCTACATTTAAATGGAACAGAACCTTCATTAATGTCATTAGTAACACCTGTGTTTACCTGCTATTTACTGTCAAAATGGCTGCTGTGAAAAAGCTCTATTTCATTTCATTCAGGCACGCGTATCATGTTTGAAATGGGTGTGGTAGCCTATGCATGTGCTTTTCTGCTGCTCTGGGAGATGCCCATCTGACTTCAAAGAGGAGGCACTGACACATGGACAGATTGCTTTGCATCCCCTCATGTCTCCTGCTAGAAACTGTCCATGGACACGCTACACTGTAGACTACAGCCGATAGCCAACATGCACACACCATCTACGTCTGCATGAGAAGAAATAATTCTCTGTGGCAGGTGGGGGCAGTAGTCTCAAAAAAGTATCCTGGAAGCTTCAGGATCACCGAAAGATAAAGAAGAAAACTAGCGTTAGCCCCTCTTTTCCACACCATTCTGTATCTGTTCTTCTCAGGCGATCCTCCATTAGCTTAGGGTATTAGGGGCTTTACAAGAAGAATTTTAAAGATTTTTTTTTTTTTTTGCGGTACTTATGAGAGAAGTGTAGAAATATTGTCTGCATCATTAAGCAGGGAATACAAGAATTCCATGCCAGTCACTCATTCTAGGTAGGCCTCTCTCCCCAACAGCTGCTATCCAATACTTGCCTTTATGCTGTCTTTATTCTAAATGAAATATGTCCATAAATTAAGGCAGATTTAGTCCACTGAATATCGCTTACATATAGGAAAACACAAGGGGATGAACATGTGTACATGGAGACAACTTGGAAAGTGCTAAAAAAAAAAAAAAAAGGATGAAAAAATAGGTGCATTCACTCAAGTTTAAAAGCTATAAGATCCTCCTGAGATGGCATCACAACACTTGGGGAGAGAGACCTAATTAGACTATTATCACCTCTTATTTATACCAAATCTAAAAGAGAGAAAGAGAGAGAGATAGAGAAAGAAACAAAGAGAGACCAAAAAAGAGACTAAAATTAAACTCACCAATTTGTGAGAAACTTGGGCCTGGGTTAACATTGTGTTATTTCCAGTTGAGCCCTTTCTGTAATTTTGTTTTAGTGAACAACATAGCAGAGGAACCTGTAAGACCTGCCAATATACACAGGGTGGGATACTTTTGATGCTCAGCCAAAGTGAAGCGAAGGAAGCCACTGAATTTCTGGGTCCTGTCCTGTCTCTGTGGGCTCCCTGCTCACCTCTTGACAAAATAAAATATGTAATAAAAATGTAATAAATAAAAAATGAACTAAAATAATAAAAAAAAAGCTTACTGTACTCTCTAATAAAAGTCGAGAATAAAACTTGACAGTCAAACGTTTCCTTTACACCGACAAGATAAAGTAGTTTTCCTATAAGCCTAGACACTGCAGTTTGTCACATTTCATGTGTCACATAATATCTGCTACAAGTGTTCCCTTTACAAAAATAGAACAAATAAATATGATGAAAACCTGGTGGACTTCGAATACCACAACAGAATGCTTAGCAACATAGAGGGGGACCAAAAGACAATATTGAAGATTACCAAACAGAATATAATATTCTATTCTAAACATATTATCTTCATCCAGTTTCACTACTGCTCCTTGTATATTGACATATCAGATGAATTTACAGTTTAATTCTGAATCAACCAGCTCTGTTGCTGTTGCTCTGTGTTCAGAGTTGTGTAAAATAAAAAGTAAAAGAACCAGGGTTAAAGCCTGCATAGTAAAATAGTCCATTAGACTTTCCAGACCACAGCCGTACTTTAGAAGGTGCAAGGGGACAATGAAGTGATTGAGTTGCAGGGCTCCCTCAGCTCCCAGTTTGATTTGCTATAATAAAGGAGGAATGATTATTTTGAGGGAGTAAAGCCACTATTAAACACAATTGACTCTGGGCAAGACTTTATGAGCATGGCGCAGAGGTATAATATTCCTTTTTCAAATACTTAACTCGGTTTGCTTCCTGATAAACAGGGCCATTGAGTGCAGGCACAGAAAACCAATGTCCTTCTGTCCCTCAGCAGGCATGAGCGAGGGTAGAAAAGGGCAGAATATATATTTCATATCACAGTTGTAGACATAAATAATATAGAGCAGCTCTATATACAGTAAACCAAGAAAATCACACTCAAATGTATAATAAATTAAGTCCAGCCATCTAAAATATAACCCCCCTTATCAACTCCATTAAGATTTTATAATGGGAGTGAATGGGGAAATTGGAAAGGAGAATCAAAAGGAAAAGTGTGCTCTATATTTTCATACAGAGTGACAGGAAGCAGATCTGCTTGAAATAGACTTGCAAGGTATCCATAGGTGCACCAACTATAGAAGATATTATTATATTATATTATATTATAACAAGTGAAAACTAGCTTAGTGTAACTTCCATGGCAGTCACACATGTCATGTCCACCAGCAGTGCTTACAGTGTGGCTGCAGCAGAGAAGCCGCAGCCAGACTTTAGTTTGTTTGGGGTATTTTTCTTGAGCGTTTTGTGTTATTTACTTCACCCGCAGGGAAGCCATGCGTCACCCAGAATGAGGATTTCTTTCTTAAATATTTCAGTGGGCTCCCCGCTCATATTTTTCGTTTCAGTCAGTGGTTTCAATAAGGAAACTGAATTCCTGCATGGCACAATAAAAAGGTTATATATAAGGTTATATATAATATATCCAGTCATAGGCACAGAGGTCACACAACAGATATAGCAAAATGAGACTACAGAACAGTCAAATACAGAAAGAAAAAAACAGGTAGATACAACTTATCATGATTCATTTTCTAATTTCAACTGGCAAACTGAAATTTTAGCACAATAAAAAAAGAGATCATAGACTGTAAATTCTAATTTGTTAACCTTACTTAAAAAAAAGCGTACAAACCAAATACCTTATAAAAAGTTTAACTGGAACTGTATGTTGTAATGACAAATACTCCTTTAGTGTACTATACTTACACTTAAGTTTAAGTACCTTAAAAAAAGAGTACAGAGCACTTAATAATTTAATTCAGATGTACTCCTGACCTAGTATAGACTACTTAAAATTCATCCCATGCAGCTTAATCATTTCAAATGTACAAAGTCTTGATTTGCAATTTTAGACATACAAGTCAAAACAGTATATTTCCATACCTCCAGACCAGTATGGTATTTTTGACCAGTGAGTTCTTTTACTATAGCTTGCCCAGAAGACACTGCAACACTGGATAACATGGCAGCATATTGGCTCCAACACATGCACATCTAAAACTGTATCAGTCAAGTGTCTGGGTGACATTTGCTTTGAGGCAGTTGTGGTAGCAAGATTCTGGAATTACACTGTGCTGATTATACTGGAATTTATAGATAGCTAGGGATACACACTATTGTTTCTTGTTCTAGTTGAACAAGATCCAATTTGTATCATCATTACTACCTGAGCAGCCAGCACTACATGCGACAAGTGAGTTTTGATTGGGTCTTTGGCTTCTTCTCCTTTCAGAGTCCTCAGTGGCTCCAGTTATTGTTGAAACAACAGTAAGTCAACCTCTCCACATAGCATCAGCTGCAAAAGTTAAATTAACTGAATAGACGTTAAGACAAGGAAGGTGAGGTCTGAGTAATAGCTGATATAAAATGTTCAGTAATCCTTTTACGCCCCCTGAAATTAAAAATTTGATTAAACTATTCTGAAGCCGCCCCATGGTGATTCTGTTTTGTGTTATAAGCAAAACTTATTAGTCTTCTTTATGGACTCTGGGGTAACTGATTTGGACTGACATTGGTATGGGGAGGGGGAGTCAGCCTCTACTTATATAGTGGGAGGTGAGGAGAGATGAGGATTGCAGGCACCATCTATTTCCCATCGGGTCTGCAGGCCTTGGCCATGGCAGGGCTATGACAATATCTCTATTAGGAGTGATGGAAAGTGTGTCGCTTCCACATTATTAACTGTGTTGCAGGTCTGAGATCAGCACACTGCGGCTGAGAGTAATGCCTGCCGCCATCCTCTTAATGTACACTCCAGTCCTGCCTCCACTGTCTCCTCACTGCCAAGGTCATTTGACCTGATTGGTATCAAAACGTATTAATAAAGCATTCGTTCCAATTACATAAAGGGTGTGCTGGCAAAGAATGAGAGAAGCTAAGGAAAAGCTCATGGGCATGGAAGTAATGCACAAAGAATTGTGACTGCATTGTGCTACAATATACAGACACTCCAGTGATGGAATATATCGCTGCAGTTCTGCCATGCTAAGCTGAGTGATAACTTCCACTTTTATTATGCAAGCCAAAAAAGCAGAAGTGATAAATTCTGATGAATTACTGTCCAAAAAATACTGTAGCCAGTAGTCACTTATCATGTGAATGGCTCATAAATGACAGGTAATCTGCGTTATTTTCCTTCTCCTTATAGTTTAAAAGTGCATTGCCTGGATGAGATAACTTAGGTTCATTATATACATAATTGCATTCATATTTCAGAGGCTTGCCCACCAATCTGGGGACATGTCAATCAAGTGAGCTCCAGAACTCTGCTGACATTCAGTGGCCTTTTCACATTTTCTCTGGGGAGCTGAAATAATAAATCGCGTGACATCAGTGACCCAGAACGCCGAACATCAAAAGCAAAGGCAAAGGGATAGTACATTAGGACACCCTGCCTGATTTCTATGCAAATCGATTATCAACCACTAATATGCAAATTTGTGCACACCCACACACAGCGAGCGCATACACATTTTCCAATGTGACCTCAAATAAAATGTGGAAGGAATCAAAATATGGGAAAAATGCACAAATAGATAAACAGAGCTCACATGCAGTAGCATTCGGCAAGGACTCATGGATCTTTAGGAGAATGCAGGTGTCTTTCCAATATGTTACTGTAAATTCACTTTCCATCGGACCATTCAAATATGTGATTATTCTCAGGGACGGCCACTAATTCATTTCCCCACTTGTGCAAATTTTAAAAAGGTCACGTTTGATCAAGTTGCCTATTTTCTCTTCACTACCTGAATACACAATTATTCTTATGGCTGAAAACCAGAGATATTGTCAGGGAGGTGGGGCCCAAAGGGGCTCATATCAAAAGATGAATCATGGGGCATCCAAATTTTTTCAAAAGGAAGGTCATAACCAGTGGGGCTACCTTGGTTAACCTCCTGAAACCCAGACCATTCATTTTTGTTCTTGTGTTTGTAGCTATATCTTTCATTGTATCATGAAAATTCCTGCTGTTCCTCTAAAGGCTGTTTTATTCTTGTAAGACATGTGTTCGGACGACAGCATAGGACAACCAAAATGATGTCAGAGAGACAGAAAAAAGTGTCGTCCGACAGTGTCTTGCACCTGTGGAATATTTGTGAGGTCACAGACGCTGTCGTTGGTTGTCTTATATTTTCATTGGCTGGATGGACCAGGAGTTCTGTTATTGTCATGGAGATGGAAAAAAAAAAGATTTTCTGATTGACGGTCATATTAGTAGCTTTAGTAAAAACATCCGCTGGCTGTAAAACAATTGATATATAATAAATACATGAATCTAAGGTAATGGATGGGTTTGAGGAGAGATTGGCAGAGACTCGTCACGGAGTTCAAGGACGCCCAAACAAACACGTTGCTTCCTTGTCTGATTTATCGGGTGCACAGATCACAATATGCCTCCTCCTCTGCTGTAAAAGCAATCCTGAACGGAGAAGCGTCCAGTTGGTTACCATGGAGACAAGAGCTTGCGCCACAGATGGTGTCCGACACTTCGTTTAAGCATAAACACATCTGTGTCGTCCGACACTTGTCTTAAGACGTCTGCCGACACGTCTTACAAGCATAAAACAGAGTACACTCTAGGCTTAAAAATGATGTCACATGCTTGGGGGTGGGACTTTTTGAATTTGTAGCACACTACCAAATATGCTATTGGCTCTCAGCACTCCACATTACCTCCAGTGGTGCACCAAACCTCCCTGCTGCTGCCATGCACCTTCTTTGAGCCGTCCCATCCATGCAGCGCCCCTGGCTATTCACAACATTCAATGCTTTGAGCCAATCAAAGAGAAAATAGAAAAAAAGAGCAAAAATATTTTTCGGTGCGTGTATCCCCACTGAGCAGCACCTAGCCCCAGCGGTGGACAGGCAACTCAGGAGGCCACTACCAAACTTTCATGTATGTTGAGTTATGAGTATATACCTACTGAAATATTAATTGTGTCTCCCTCGCTAATCCTCAACATCTAGCAAGCAGTTCCAGCTTTCATGTTAACCCTAACCCATGTGTACATCTGTTGATTTCATTTCTATGGTGATGACAACCCAACTGACAAGTGCATTTTTGATTGGACAACAGGTTGACAACAACTGGACACATGCTATAATCTCTCAACGCTCCATGGATAAGTCTGTAATTCAGCCCATTAAAATTTGAGGAGAGGAAGCTGTCATCTTCTACCGGAAAAACTTTTCATACCATAAGAGACAGCTAGCTAGCATGGATGATACGCCGATGAAACCAGTGTAAGAAGACACCAAAAGACGTAAAAGATGTCTCTGTGGCAAAGAGGAGCCTCACTTGTCACGGACTGAATTTTGCAAAGTTCTGAAAGAGTTGAAAGGAAAATATCTTTTTGAATTTCCAGTTCTGCTCAGCAGCTAGCTAGCTATGTCTGGTCCACTGCCTGCTGGGGGATTTGTTAGCTTGAATTCATTCTTGCTGCTTAGAGAAGGTCTCTCTGTTTCACTGTGTGACAACTAACACCTCCTTCCCCACAATCATTTACTGCAGCAACAGAAGTCCATGTGACTTTTTTCTTACTATTTGTGATCACTTGCTATCAGACCTGGCATGTGCTTGCCGTAAAGCTCTATACTCTTTTGTGTTTCAACATTGGTCCAATTAATTTTGCATTTTGTAGCCTCTGCTATTTTAACTTGCTTGCCGCCTAATAAAACTCCTTACTCGTGCATCATTTAACACCTGGAATAGCTGCACCTATTCGTAGTTTCGTATGGTGCAATGCGCGTAAATATTTATCTCAAGGGTGGATGTAGCCAAGCCTTATACTTTTTTACGTTCAGTTGGTGCAACACGCCCCAGGACAGGAAACAGCTGAAGAAATCAGAATGTACATACTGCACCTATGCAGCTAAAGTGGGTAAGCACTATATCAATATTACGGCAGATTACATAGCTGCTACAGCACTGTGACGTGTCATATATGCCACTAGCATCAACAAGCGCCTGCTGCCCCACATCTACCAGAACGGGGAACAATAAAATAGCATGGTTGGTATTGCAGAGTTTAATATCTCGTCTTTCTCCTCTCTATATAAATCTATATCATTTGCCGTTCCTTTAGTGAAATGTAAACAAATCAGTGGGCAACTGAGTGTCTGTAGAAATTGGAGGATGCTCAACAATGCAGTGGAAAGTGAAAAGCAGGCAACATACTAGCTGGAAGGGTGTCCACCCTATGTTCCCAAGATCCTACGTTCTTAGGGTCCTGTGTTCCTTCAGTGTAATTTTCAAATTGAAAAAGCCCCATGTTCCCTTAATCCTATTTTCCCTCATCCAAAAAAGAATAATAATGCTGGTGCTCCTGGTATATTAACGGAATATTTTGCTGATTTACAACCCAAACTCACCGTTCTATTGGTGGGAGTATGTGCGTAAAACGCGCATGCAACTTATCAGTGTGTCTCAAGAGCTTGCTCCAGAGACTGTGGAAAATCGTTTGCGTCAGAAGAAGTCTTGCAGAACTACAATGCCTTTGGGACAGATCCATGTGCAAATCAAGAGAGGGGTGCAGTACACCAACGTTGTTTTTCTCATAAGTTGTGGATGCAAAGTATATTGATACCACAGAGCACATGCATGAAAATTTTTACTTTGGTGATCTTTTTCCATCCGTTCAACATTTCAAGGTCAATGAGGTCAAAGGTCATGTGACCCATAGAAAGGTCACATATGACTCTATATTTGTGTTTAATAGTAACCATTTTCATATCTCTTGCCAATTGACTGATATGGCCATCATAAATATTCCCTATGTAGTAGCAGTGGGCTGAAACTGTGACCTGTGACCTTGAACTTTGACTTTAACTCTTCCAAGTTTGGTCCAGATCGGGTCAAAATTGTTTGAGTTATGCTGCGCGCACACACACACACACACACACACATACGCAGCTCCCCGTCTATTACAAAAAACACCCTCTCCTCCCACACTCATCCCAGGCAGTAACAACTTCTATCCCTCTCTGATGCGGGGCTATCAACTGAGGTTCCTCTCGCTCCCTCCGCTCTGAAACTCACTAATACCTGACAAATACCCATCGCTTTCTTCTCTCGCTTTCACTCGCTCACTCTATATCATTTCTCACGTACTTCTCCTCTCTTGCTCTCCCTGGTTTTATGTCTGCCTCTGCACATTCGGCTCCGTCTGAGCTCACCGTCTTATTTGTCCTCCATTCTCCTCCATCTTCTCCTCTCTGTCCGTCTTTACATCTGCCTGTTTTCGCTCTGTCTGTCGCGCTCTAAGTTTCTCTTTCCGTGTGTCTTTTTGTTTAAATGCAGAATCACAGTTTTCAGTATTACTGCGGTGTTCTTAAAATGCACGAAAAATGTTACATAATAATTACTAATACAGATTAAAATAATTTCACCATGCTCTCAAATGAAAAATATAACTTAAATTATTAGCACAATGAAGTGTTTGCAATAAAGTATATCACAACCATTAGCACATGTTAACACATGAAATGCATAACACAAATGTACAATTTTCATAAACACAGTTGAGTCCTGAGAAGACTAGGTGTTTCTCCAACTGGAACAGATTCACAACCAGTTCAATGACGCTGGATTTAATAGACAATATTTAAATATATTGTGTAGGTGATTCAAAACACAACTAACACAGCTTACAAGCTAACGTGCCATCATGTGTAAGGGGTGAGTGAAGCTTTGGCAATGTTAACTGAAAGCTTCTGTTTACATTAAACTATCATCAAGTTAAACACACATAAGAATAAGAAGTGACTGGTTGATGGTTGATGTATGTACCTCAAAAAATGTTACTTTTTAAAAACATACGAATCAAAAACAGTTATTGTGATAATTAAAATCTGAAGCGGTGAATCTGTCAGATATTTTACCACGGTTTCTAGTAAAACTTGTAATTGTTCCATCTCTACAGCTGCAGACTATCATAATGAGACCAAACAGGAAAAGACTAAACCTTGTAGGCATGTGATGCTTACTCTCGTTTTCCCTGTCTCTGTCACTCACACACACTCTCTCTCTCACACACACACACAAATCTCTGTTTCTCTATGTGGTGTCATTCAACACCACCTCTCTTTCAGGCTATCTTAGGAAATGAGGTGGGCACCAATAGCCCAATATTGAAAGACACACAGTTATTGTGCCATCCAGGCAGGCACAATAACAACTCCAACTCAATAAAACGAGCCAGAGAAGAACAGTAAAGCCGAAGACAAAGTCACCAGCTTTGTTTATAATGGTGCTGTGAGGTAGGACTGAAAGGGAGAGAGGCAGGAGGAGAGAAAAGGGACAAAGAAGTGGGAGAAAACATTTGAAGAGTCATTTTTTTGGGATTTTCTTTCAGGGGACCAGAGGTCAGGACAGATGAGCTGGGCAGATGTTTGCTGAGCCCGGGCGTTCAGTTAAAGGATGGCTTTGTTAATCCCTGTGCCAATGCTGATGCCCCACATTTTTAAATTAATGTCAATGTCAGTGCAGTTGCAGAAAATTAAATACTGCATCCTCCGCACCTGGCTCTAATGGTTAATTAGCTGGGCTTATGCAGGGATAATGCTGCGTTCATGGGAGGTGGGATGTTTCCATGTCAGAATTTCCTTCTCCCCACTTCAAAGCGTTCAAGTGCTTGCGGTCGGAACAACGTGGGCACTTGAAGTAAATTTGCATTTGTTTGGCTGCTTTCACAACATCAGAAACTTCAGGACATAAGGTACACCTTTCTTCTAAACATCCAAGAAGAAGAGAAAAGGTGTATGAGGTTGGTGTTTGTTTTATATTATTTTGTAAATGCACTTTTGGTCATTCGTACTTGCACTACAAATGACACCATATTGCTTATTTTAGTTGATGTCACAGAACTACATCTCAAATAAATCAAAGCTCTGAAAAGGCCTCCAGTTTAGGCTTTATGAGTTCAAGGGCTGCTGGAAACTCCAAGTTCCTACTTCCCCTGAACGCAGCATGATGCACTCCTATCCAAGGTACAAAGGAACTGCATCACATCTTGATCATTTTGTGGCTTAATCACAAATGCCAAGAGGAGACTGCTGTGTTACGACACCAACTTCACCTGTCACCGACTTCACCTGATTAAATGAAGCTCAGACAACATCTTTTCTTTCAAAGGGAAGCGTAGATCTGCGACAGTTCTAACCGCCAAGTAGAGTTTCGGTAATAATTCTCTCCTCCTGGTCCCCCAACACAACAGGAAACAGCAAGAAATTGAGCAAAACTACAAATAAAAGCCACGGCATCCCACAGTTAGAACAAGAAAAAGCCTTGGCTCACAGTGAGAGACGATAGAGAAGGATTTGGTTGAATCCATCCATGCTGTGAGTGATGTATTTTGTCAATACACAGAACATTGGCATGCATTCATGTATTGGATTTTTCTCCCCAATTAAGGCTATTTAAGGCAACACAGGAGTCTGGTTGTGCAGGGATTACTGTGCCTGAGTGTGTGAGCTTGTGTGTGTGTGTGTGTGTGTGTGTGTGTGTGCGCAGGCACGTGCATGCAGGGTGAGATAGATGTGCCCCAGCATTGCGTGAAAGCAGCTGCAAATGTTTCCAATTAAAAGACAACATGTGTGAAATATGACAAGAAATGGATAAAAAGGAGAGAAACAGAGGAGTGCACAGGAAGGGGAGATTGTGTAAGGGTATAGCTGTGTGTGTATCTGTGTGTGTGTACGTGTGTGCGTAGTTTGATGTTTATGCAGTGTGAGGTCTTCCTTTAAAACATCTCTACAATAAAACACAGAAGGGTGATTGCATGTTGTTGTGTGGAAAGTTATATGGTCAACTTCAAACAGGTGTATGGTATAATTGTGTACGCTGCACACCACCAAAGGAGAACACAGCTGATAACATAAATCTAACAGGTTACCAATGTCCCATCCTTTAAACCCATGGAGCATGAAGGCGCCTTACGCTACACTACTTATTCAATATCTCAGACCGCAAACCAAATCACCAGTTAAACACTCCACTTCAAGGCCAAGCGACTGTCAGATTTAAACTCTGGCGGTCTTTGAAGCGCTTTACACCTAAAGCGAAGTCATTTCACCAGCTCAGCACTTCTGTCATTGACTTGGAAAATCCAGCATCATGAATACAAAATGTCAGTGTCTTCCCTCTGAGTTGTTTTTATGGGGATGGCTGACATGAGATATGGATAGTGGTACAAACGGCTGCTCTCGCTCTCTCTCTCTCTCTCTCTCCCTGCCTCCCTCTCTCTCGCCACACTATACATCTTTCAACTGTGTACAGATAACGTAGAGTGCAGTCTACACAACAGTATTGATAAACAGTACCTGTATTCAAATTAGGTTTATGTTAGTTAATAAACAATAAATAAATAAATAAATAATATAATTTTAAAAAATGATATACTAGCTTTGTTAGAATTGCATCTTACCACGTGTACAACCGAAAAACCAAGCAAACAGGCTCACCTGCTGTTCTTGGCCTAGAAAATTGATCTAAATCAATCTCTAATGCTGCACACAGGGTCAGAAATTAACAAGGGCTTGGGGCAAAAATGGTTCTGAAAGTTAGTAAAATGCCCATGGCATTAAAAAACAAAGGGGCAAAAATGCTCTCAATAATTATGAATAACCTTTTTTATTTTTCATTTGACCCGGTTTTTATTTTCATTGAGTGGTTGTTTTTCACATGTGAATGCAACTTCTGTCCCCTGTGGGCCACCATAGGTGATAAATGGGAGACTATTGTTGGGTGATATTTTCCAGTGCCCTATGGCTTAAAAAAAATGGAGCAAGTTTTACTAGAAAACGACCGAGTGTGTAGCCTGAAGCAGAAGAAAATGTCTTTGATTGTTACTCTGCATCTGTGATATGTTAAGATTAACAAAAATAAAAATAATCTCAGTGTACAGATATGCCATATATTTGTGATGCAAATATATTCATTATAATTCTCCATGTAAAGAGCAAAATGCTTCAAAAGCTTGGATCAAGAGGGCGAAATATGCCCTCACTAGATTTTTTTTTTTACCCTGGCTGTGCCTATTGTGCACATCATGTCATGTCTGTCATTTGGCGTCACACAGACCAGCAGACAGGCACTGCCCTCAATCTGACAGAGTCTCGCTCTGTCAAAATGAAAGTGAAACTTGAACCAAACTTGCAGGATTTAGTAACGTTTTGTCACTTTTTAGTGAGAGATTTCTAAAATTGTTCAACATGAGTGTTGTGCAAAGACTGGACAACTGCTCCTGTTTACCAGCTGGACTCTGCTGTACATATTGGTCTCATTGTAGGTAAAGACAAGCAGTTAATCCTATTGAATTTATGGCCCCACACCTAACAACCTCTATCATTATTAAACTGTCAACCTGTGGGAAACACTGCACCACAAACTCATGAAATTAGCCGTCTGGTTTCAGTTTTCTACAATCAGAGACACATCAGCTGATGCTGATTACAGTTGCCTCATCTAATCATTTATTAAAGCTGGCACTAGATGAACTTTTCAACTTGTTTCATCATCACGGATGCATAGGAGGAGAGGAGGTAGTGCTGCAAAGTGTGCACATGCACTGTGTCTGAACTGCAATTAGACTATTTTAATGAGAAAAAAGATGAAATGTCTCCATCTTGTGACCTTGCTCAGGTGTGAAATTCTAGACAATGGCAATAAATCCAGCATCTACATAAGCTTCCCCCTGCTGGCCCACAGCCGAGGCAACAGCTGAGATGTTACAAAGTGCATCAAGGGTTCAGATCTCAGACCTGCTGGGGAAATCTGAGCAGACAAAATGAATGATTTTGTAACTGAGGTGCTGAGAAAACTGTGGAAGCACTGGTCAGCTACCAGATTCGTGTAACAATGTCTGTGGGAAGTAGTGTGTTGCTAAGAAAACAACATTTTAAAAATGAAACTTGATCAATAAACTCTCCCTGTGAAAAAATAAAAGCCGACAAAGAAAACATATCTCATCACCTGCACAATAAATAATCTGACAATCTTTCCATTGGAAACCATTCCATTCCATCACTTTTATAGATTAAGCGATCAATAAATGCAGGGAAGAGCCCAATGTATACTGTACAGATACACACGGTCCATAGCTTCCATAACCTGTGTTTTGTGAACTCATCTGACGTGAAATGTTAACTGAAATGTTGCAGAGAAAAATATGAATTCTTTGGCCCAAGGCCCAAGTGATCTATATTTTTCATCCTTTTCTTTTCATCTTCTGAGTCACATACTTTCACATACAAGGTTGCACAAACACACACACACACATACACAGACAAACAGACACACACACACACGCACACAAACACACATACTCAAGATATAATCAGTCCAATAGCTTGTTTTAAGAGGCTGACCATTACCACCAAGAATCTCCATGCTCGTGTAATGGCTGTTCGGTTCCATCAAGCCTGACAAAACCTCTTCATCACTCCGGCACGGCATGCAACAGCAGCAGCATTCAGCCTGCAACCACTCAGGTGTGTCTTAGAGCTTTATTGATTGCCTAATGGGGAAAGGAGGGGATGGGAGGGGCCGTTTGGTCTGCAGGCAGGAGGAAAGTCAGCAGGGGGCAGCGGACTGGGACAGGTAGCAGTCAGCACCAATCAGCATCAGAGCTTCAGCAGAGCTTTCAGCCATCATGAATCAATCCAAACAAGTGGAATCACACAGTGTGCGTCTCAACAAACTGTTTTTATTTATTTATTTGCTAATGCAAAAAGGAATCTAAAAGACTTCTTTGTTCTCCGGTAGCTAACAAGGGAGCTCATTAGTTAAAAACTCCCTGAAGAAAGACATGCAGGGAAATTAATTTCTAATTATACTCAGACACACCGATCACTTAGCTTTGGCCGCTGATTGAAAAAAAACTACCCGGACAAATACTGTCTGTCTACATCTATGTCCTTATCAATTATGTACATATTTATTTGTGTATTCATGACAACAACCAAGAGATAAACTGGTTTGTCTCTTGCAGCCTCTCCCATGTAGAAAAAGTAGTTGGAAAACTTTTCAACAGCTTTTTCAGCTCATGGGGAAAAGGCGAGGGCGTCTGGGTCACTGCAGGTCCGTGGCTAACAAGCTCCTTAGAGATACATTGGTGGGGGTTGGCACTGTAGCGGTCACATTAGTCGATGTGCCGCAAGAGACCAGTGTGGAAAACTCAGTGACTGTAAACTCTTTCTCTCTCCCAAGACTAATGTATGACGACGCTGGGTATTGACCCCAAACACTGGAACATCCACAGTCCCCTTATAGCATTTAAACAGGCTACGCTTCCGTCTTTGTACCAATACTGACAAAGTAATGCCATCCAGAGGGGAAAATGTATGCAGAATATGTCCTATTATACATGCAACTCTGGAATTATCTTGTAAAGAGCTGATTGTTGCTGTAAGCCTCGGGCCTCGCATCAAATCAGGAAAAATCACAAAAGGACATAAATATTTGACATTTTCAACCCAAATCAAGCTAATGTGTCTGTTTTCAGAAGGCAAACAGCAATTTGTGCAACATTCTACAAACTAGATCTACTCACGCAGAAGCAATGCAACATTCGAAGGTGACGTCACCATCACTTTAAATGCCAAATATAACCTAATGGTCTTGATAGGTTTTACCATACAGCTTTGCTGATAGTGTAAACAGCTGGCATTTACTGTCACTTCAGTCAGGAGCTGTGGGGTTATTAGAGCCACATGCATAGTTGAAATGCCTCTCTGTAATTATGTCTTCACACATAGGCAGTGTTGCAAATGCATCAATTGAAATATGTACTTAATTATGGTGATTATGAGGTTCAAGCCCTAATGTCACTGTCAGGGATTTAAGGTTGTCAGGTTGTCAGGGGTTTACAGCTCTATGGGAGAGTCAAAGAGAAGACTATGGCAGTTTCACAGTGGCATGACACCCATCTAGAAATACGGTGCATCCATCCATGCATCCATCTTTGGGTCAACACTGCTTCCCCCGGCAAGCAGCCAAAGTGACACCAGTTGGCCAAGTTTGGACAGACTGAATGAATTTGGCATGCATGTTCCATACAGAAATCCTACAGAGTTTATCAAGTTTCACATTGATACTTCAAACCCTCCTTGATTTAGAAACTACTGTGTGATGGTCCATATCACCTTGGCCCTAAAAATGCTGCACCATACGTCCTAACATTCATATTTCATGCATAAAAATTATTTTTTGGCATTTGTGGCACCACATATGGGTTGATTTAAAAACAGTTTGACCCTTATGCTTAGCACAGCTGAGCCTACTAAATCACTCTTCCAGGTTTCATCATGATAGTGAGTTACCTATCATTTTGCCAGATTTCATGTATCTATAATTGATCATCTCATGGATGTAAGAACATGTGATTAAATGCAGCCTGTGGGATTTTAACCCCAATTACTCATGTTTTGTAATTTGCATTTAGAAGATAAATATCCAAAATTGTAATTAGTGACAAGTTAGTTCCCAGTGCAGTTAAGCATTTCAAAACAGCAACATACTTCAATTCAAAGATGTGTTTTTACTTAAACAAAAACCACTTACAAAAAAGCTTTTGTAAAGCTATGACAGCTCAATTATTTGCTTTTTTGTCAATCACTTTTTTTATTTTGCAGGAGACAGTACATAAGACATGCTTGCGGATTTTTAGAAATAGCTTTCAAAAATATTTTCAGCATTTCAACAATATTAAATTTATGTATTTAAAAGTACATTAATCTACAGCAATATATATATATATAAGGATTCATAAGGATTTTTAATTGTAGGATTTACAGTTAATAACCTCTGCACTGGCACTGAGTCATACAGTACATGCCACACTATGGCTGCAGCCACTAGAGAAATCCCCTTGTACTTTTTTTTTTAACGCCTTACACTGAAATACAATCAATGTCACAGGACTGTTACCTATTCTTTAGTGTGCTTGATGGGTTGAAAGGCGTTCATGGTTTTCTGTGTGCATACAACTGTGTGAGTGTAACTGTAAAATTGCCTTACCTGGTACAGAGGAATGGGATTCAAGCCATCCAGGACACATGGAAGGAAAAAAAGAAAACAGGTGGTTAGAAATCCACTTCTTCCACTGATGAGAACACACTCATTTGTAAAATGTCAAGATAAACCTGACTGTGAAAAATTAGATGATGATGATGAAAAAAAATAAGGAAATTCAATAGCCATTCATTGCTAAATTAAGGTTTTTATCCTTGTGTACGCTAGGTAGTAATAGTGGTTGAAATTATAATGAAAAGCAGATGCAGAGGCCTTATTAATCCACGAGGAAGGATATTGGGTTTCCAGTGGCACCATTGATGCAATAAATGACTTAAGGCTGTATTCATCTAATAAATGTCTTCAAGGACAAGCGTTACCAATGGAGAAGTCATTTACAATGAGAGATGTCATTTACAAGAGATAAAGTTAATAAAATACAATGCTGCTGCCTGGGAACAAAGTAATTAGATTATTAGCTGAGTGAAATGAACACATACACCACATGTGAGCACATGCACACGAGCGGGCACCGATACCCGTACAGCACAGTCAAGCAGGCAAACACTTCCAAAATTAGAAATGCTCATATCAAGAGATTGCAGAAATCCATTAAAAATCCTCATGCCTCCAATGTTCAGCTGCACAAAACATCACATATACTGCACGTTCAAACACATACACACACACACACACACTCTAATAAGTCAAAAAATTCCCGTGACAAGAACAGAAGATTTTTTCCATTTTCCCCCAGACATAATTTCAGACGGAGCTGCCATTCCACACACAAGAATTCATGCCTGGTTTCCCACTGACAAAACAATATCAAAAAATGGGCCTAATTATTGTCAGTGGGAGGCCTTTTCAGCATTTTCTGTCACTTTTTCATATTCCAGGCTTTTGTGTTCCCCCATTTACAGATAGCCGACAGACAGGCTTGCTGCAGAGGACTCTCAGAAAGCTCGGTGATGTAAGCTGTCACTGCAATGTGTTGCTAGGGAAAGAGACGGAGTGAGTCTCTAAGTGCCGTGGTTACTGGGTGTTGACATTTCTATCTGGCTGCCGCTGGGGAGAGGTGCTGTTTTGAGTAAACACTGTCGACAACAGCAGGAGACAGACAAATCGAGGTTTGTGCTCTTTGAACCTTGACACCGCCAAGTGTTTGACCCTGCCAAGTTGCTCCATCGCTAAATTTGCCCCCACGCTACTCTACAACTGTCCTTGTCAAGCCACCACTGCACATAATTTGTCTCATTTCCACCAGAGTTGACCCGCAGCTGACAGAGAGGCTCATAGCTGTCTCACCCAGAGCCACTAAAGGTTTCAGACCTCATCTGTTTGACCCTGTGACTCCTGTAACTGATGAAACAGGAGCAAGCAAGAGCTAACACAGGTACACCGGTTAAGCGAGACACTTGATACACTTACATCTTCATATTTCCATCTGTGACTTTCAGTGCATTCCAGGAGATTTTTGCACCGTTGTGGCACTGTAATTTTCCATGTTGATGAACCCATTTTCCCTTTAGGTAGTTTAATAATAAACTGAGCCTGGGCGATAAATCAATATTATAACAATAGTGTGATATGAGACTAGATTTTGGACATGGCAATATTATGATAAGGCTTAAATGCTGTTTTTTTCCTGGTTTAAAAGGCCAAAATACAGCAAAGGGATGCAACTGTCTGAAATTATTGTATTATTTGTATTATTATTTGCTTCTTCCTGCTTGGTCATCACATTCACAATACTAATGATTGTGTTTTGATTCATTTTGTTATGGTCAATTGAGGCTAATGTCTGTGGAGAAACTGGTTATCTCAGCCACTCCTGTGATACAATCTACCCGGATGACTGTTGAATGTCAGAGCAAAACGATGGGATTCTGAGGAACTGACACCAAAACCGGATGTTTAGCAATGGCTGATTTTATTGTTTTTTATATTAAAGTCTATTGTAGCTGGGCTGGAAACATCTTGCCATCATCAAGGTTAGGCCATTCATAAGAAAAATGCACCATCAAACAATAAAACGCAAGGTTCCTCAACAAGCTGTTTTTACTGCATTACAGTGTTTTAGAGTGGGCTTTTTCTTTAAAAAAAAAAAACATGCACAAATGCAGGCACACAAATTTCTCACAGGAATTTTTATCTTGCAGTTCCCATGCAGAATTTTAAGTATTTTTCCCTTCTGAGCTAACATGCATTTAAGACACAAATATCCAGCGACTCTCTGCAGTCATCATTAGAAATCATCAGAGAGCTGAGTAGATCTGATCCTGCCCCATATTCTATGTAGCACAGTGGAGCAGCCAATCCAGTTTGGTCACAGGTCACCTACTGTAGCGTCTCTGCTAAATAAAGGGTCCACCTCGGTTAAAAATGGCTTCTCGTAATGGATACTACACTGCAGCATCGCCACTGTGGCCGGTGTCATTTACACAGACAATATACAAACTGTTTTTGGTACTCGCTTGTGCTTTTTAAGAATTAAAGCAGACTCCAGTGAGCCCAAACAGTGAATGTATTTACTAACATTCGAGAGGTCACCTCTGCTTCGACCTTAAAATATCAAATGGGACATTTTTGGTGAAGGTTACACAACAGGCAATACAACCTCTCAGCTCTTTGGCACTCCTGTAGAATCAGTCTATTTCTACAGGCGTTGCCACCTGTGTCCTAGTTGGTAGCCCTAAATATGTCCCATGAAAAAGCCCATGGTGCCTTAACATGCAGCCAGTTTACCTAGAGCCACAGG
>OMKZ01016087.1:0-11882 GCA_900302535.1 Neoniphon sammara | reverse complement strand
AAAAAAAAAAAAAAAAAAAAGAAAGAATAGACCGTTGTTATCAGGCTTGTGTATGTAAGTGTCACACAGGTTACAAGACAAATTGGAGAATGAAAGTCCCATCCCACTTCGCCCAAGCCAAGCATAAACTGCAATTAGTCAAACAAGGGAAGCCAAACGAAAAATCTCAGCAGACTACTGCCACACTTCCACTGCCAAAGGATGACAGCACACACAATAACAATGAAATCAGTCATTCACACTGACACACTCCCGCGCTAGCTAATGATTCCCATATCAACTCTGTCGATAACACAAGCAGATCTCATCTGGTTTGGTGTAAGCGGGCTGACACTGAATTCATAAGTTAAAAGTGCAGGGGATTCACGGGCCAAATAAACTTTGTATCTCCTTAGTATCCCCCCCTCACAGTTTAGACAAGCGTGGGACAGATTACTGCATTTGGGAAGATTTAAAGACTTAAAATGAAAGCCTGACTGAGCCCGTCCAAAGAGAATCTGATGGCTTGGGTGTGGACTCTAATTACTCTGGTGCCAGCTGACGTGTTTTCAGAAGAAATGGAGAGATTGAGCCATTGAGGGTGTCTGGGGATAGATGAATCGATGAGTCAAACTGTGTATGTCTATGTGCTTGAGACGTGCAGTATCACAGTGGCAGATAAGGGCCTGTTTCTATCAAGTCTCAAATGCGAGGCCAGATCCAAAATCAATCACTGACCAGGTCACCATCATTATCTCTTTCACTGCAATCTGAAAAGCAAGAATAAACTCTGAATGGTAATCCAACTCTTTTTTAAATCAGGTCCCCATTTTCAATTTTGCATCTTCTGAATGTAAATGGAAGTCATAGCTGTGCTGATGCAATGCATGTGTAATAACGATTTGTTTGGTATTGGCAGACAGGAAGTTTCGACTGAGATAAGTTTAATAGTTTAATAACAGACAGTGAACCTTCCCTTTTTGCTAAGTGACCCAAAAGTAAGCGCATAGATCCATATCCCCACATCCCTGCATTCATCGGATGCAAAATTCCACCATACTTGTGCCATGAGAAATGGACGCATTAGTGGAATCTATCATGCAAAGTTTTACAAATATTTTCAGCACACAATTTCAGTTTGCATAACTATCTCAAAGTGACAAATTATAAAATTTTGACCTTGCAGCTTAATGTGCAAAGACGACTTTACCCAATTTCATTATCACATGCAAAAAATCCTAAAATGCAGACGTGGGGGGGCTGTAATTCATTAACTACACTGGGTCTCCACATCGTACTAGTCCTGTGAGAACAGGGCTTAAATAAATACAAAAAAGCATTCTCTCACGACGTGCATCTCACTATGTTCAGCAAATTTCATTATCATGTGCTAAAAATCCTTGAAATGAAGAGGGTGGAGGAGTGGGAGGGTAATTTATTAACTACTCTAAGTCCCCACATAATACTAGCCGCTGTGTGAGCGAGGCTTAAATAAATACAAAAAGGCATTTTCTCTCTATGTGCATTCATGCAGCGTGGCATGTAGTGCAACCGAACAACATACCATGAAACATTAATACTGATTGGGATGAAAATGCATGGAATACGGTCTGAGCCTTGACAAGTGTGGACATTGTTCCTGAGGCTAAAGTGGCACTGTGTGGTACAAACAACCCAAGGTAATGGCAAATAGGACTGTACAAGCTGCTTTAATCAATTCCACAGATTCTGGACACATAGCTAGGTGTTAATAATCTGATAGAATAAACAAAATAAGTAGAGATTGTGTGGGTATACTGAAACCTAGGAGCACAGGCTGGTCAGGCTAACAGCTCTAACGCATCTTATGCCCATTTTCCACTGCAGGAACTGTACCAGAACATAGGAACCCTTTTGAGGATCCAGTAACCCTTACCCCTGTTTCAACCAAAGGAACCAGTCCCCCTTTTTGCCCTGGTGGCAGAGTCTCTAGACCCCAAAACAGTCCCTGCAATCATGGTTGTACTCTCCGAATTCCTGGGGACCATCAGGGTAGAGTTTTAGCACTGAAAATCCCTGATTGGTCAAACGTATGACACAAACAACACTAAAGTATAACCTCTGCCAATTGAAAACAGTCAGTAAGTGGCTGCAAATACGAGCTATTAAAAGATCGATCTATCAAGAGAGCGTTCACCTAATAATAGAGAGAAAAACATACTGTTCACCTCCGTTTGCAACTGCACGCCATGTCACAGTTGATTTCCATTCCTCTATGTAAAAGCATTTTTTTCAGCTCTTGCTTTTCCAGCATCCTCAATCTCATTTTCAACCTCTGTGCGTCTCTTCACCAAAACCAAATGCAGCATTCCAGCAGCACAGTGGTAAATAATAATGAACGCCTTCAATATCTTCCATGTTTACAGTTTTGCTGTTGTCAGTTGCAAGCAGAATGACTAGACATCTCCCCTTTATTTGCATATAGTTTGCTGTTCTTGGGGCGCGGCGGAAAAACAAACGCAAGAGCTTAGGGTGCTTGACTCGCCCTGGAACCTTACCCAAATAGGAAGACCAAGGTGAACTTTGGCCTTGCGATATTTTGGTGAAATAGGGCCCTACCTCTATCCCCTAACCCTAGGAATGACCCTTTTCAAAATAAGGACAAATGGAAAGCTGTTACTATGTCTTATCCACACCGTGTTGCTCCTGTTTGCGCATCAAAAAGACAAAAGCACAAGGACACGCACACACACACACACACAAACAATCACACACATACTTCACAATCCTCAATTTTGCATTGATTTTGCTGGCTGAGCATCAGCAGGTAACCAGAATACCCGGGAGTGTGTGAGTCTGGTGTCCAGCTTCATTGCGACAGCCTGCCATTTTAGTCAATCACTTATCAGAGCGTGACTAAAGGCTCAGACTCTGAGGTGAAATCCTGCTGGCTTACCCAAGCGAGTGAGCCGTTTTCTGGATAAGAGTGAGCAGAGGGGTGGGGTCAGAGCTCCATGCTTGACCTGGAACAATCCTGTCATCTCCTCACCACCTGCCACAAATTGCAGAGTTAGGGGTGAGGGCAAGTTTGGGCGAAGCGGAGCCCTTTGGGAACAGGCTGAGAAAGAGGAAGAGAAAGGAAGTGTCTCAGGTGACAAGCCGTGGCATGTCTCCAGATTTCTGCTGAATTCTGCTGCCATGTTATTGACAAGAATGTCACAGGATCATATTAGATGCACCAAAGCTCGACAAATTTTCCAGGGTCAGAAAAAACAGCGCAAAGACATGTTCTGTGATGTGAGTGCTGACAAACAGACACACAAACACACACACAGAGAGAGAGAGAGAGAGAGAGAGAGGGAGAGAGAGAATATTCCCACCAACACTGACTAACCTTTACACAATATCACAGAAAAAAACTCAGAGCTAGGATAGAGAGCAGCTGAAAACAAGCTAAAATGAGAGAAGCAACCAAACAAACAGGAATTTAATTAAGACGAGGCAGAAAACACTGCAACAGAAACAGAAAGCGAACACCTGAATTTGACATTTAGAGGGAAGGTGTGAGAGTTTGAAAACCACTGCCATTCCCATCAGGCATAAATCCCCAAGGACAGAGATGGGAGAAAGAGAGCTAAAAAAAAATGGACGAGAAAATGGATGATAGACAGCAAAGGAATAATCCAAACCCTCTTTTTCCTTATTTCCCTTTAATAGGACAGGATTCTGTTTTGTTTTTCCCATTAAAACAGCATTTGACAGACAGATATATTTTTTGCACAGGGACCTCTCCACAAAAGTTGTCCAGAGGAAAGATGGTTCAAGTTCAGATTACATATAACACCATCAAATATAACCATATAATCCAAAACCTCGCTGATGGTGGGAAAGTGTCTACAAAAGATGGATTTCTCAACAGTTCTGAATTACACTCTGGACTTGGGTGGTATGATGGAAAAAAAAAACAATCTCAAAACATTGCCAACAAGCCTGTACATCCCACTTCATCAAAGCCACACCAATAATTGGAAATTTTATTTATCAGAGAAAGAAAATCCTCCCTCCATCAAAGTTAGAAGATTAGGATTTTTGTTTATTTTCCTAGTTGTATGAGCATGGTTTTGTCAAATTAATTCCATTGTGAAACTGAACGCTCCCATGCAAACATTGTTTTGTATTTTCTCAGTACTCTTAGTAACAAATTTGATTGACTAGAAGCCAAAGCTTTCTGTAACTACATATTTGATTTGCTGTATATCAGTGATTTGTTTTTCCCAGAGAGTTTGGGTTCTGGTAATCAAACAGTAATTTGCAACATTATTCTGATTGTTTGTATTGCATCTCCAAATTCATTAGGCAGCAAATATGTTCAACAAATTGCTTTTGCCAATATCAACGAATACTGTCACTGTGCGTTGCACCTTCAGTTCTGACAGAATCAGAAAACACATGCTTTGGTGTGTTCAGGGGCGTTCAGGGGCGTTTCCAGGGTTTGAGAAGATCCCGGGCTAAGTCCAGAACATTTAGGGCTTTGCCTAGATTTTTGTATGAAGGTCCGGCGGCGAACTCCCTTTGGAGAATGTTTTTTTTTTTTTTTTTTTTTTTTTAAACATTTCAGAATCTGCAAGCACCATTTGGAGATTAACACAGAGTAACTAGATTAACTAATTGTGCAATAACAAATAACAAAAACTATGAGAGAAAGAGAGAGAGAGGGGGAGAGAGAGAGAGAGAGAGACATGATGGTTTGAAACCACATGTGTGATCAAGTAATAGACATTATGAGTTATTAATAGGCATAGCTGTGTGTAATGGCTGTCCATAATGAGACAAACTTTGGCGCTGTTGGAAGACCTTACCAATTAATGCAAGAATGAGAACTGAGATGGTGCTGATAGAGGAGCTCCTGCTCTCCTCCTCCTGTAGCTCTCACATACGAGTTGTGTGCACTGATCTGCGTCCTCACCTCGCAGTTGTCATTGCACTACTTTTTCCCCCTCTTCCAGGGTCAGGGGCTCAGAACTGACCAAGATAATGACTTCAGTCATTGCATGTTACTTGTGCTTGCTGTTTTGTGCAGCGCTTTATTTCGTCCCTCCCTCCAATCCAACAAAAGTTCTGCCCTATGCATTAAAATGCCAGCTCTTTCTTAACATATTTGAGGCTCAGCTCAAAACATTCGGGGCTGAAGCCCTGAATGCCTGAACTTAATGACGCCACTGGGGTGCCTTTTTATTATTTGCAGAGCTTGGGTTTGTCTATTGTTGTAGAAAATGCTGCATTAATAGCTCTGTTTACTGAAGCTTGGCCTTTTTATGCTGCAATTCGCATTTTTAAAGGCTGACAGCATGGGCAGTGTGACACAAGGTCAGGTTATACATGGTGATATGAAAGCAATCCAATCCAGTCCTGATGGATCTTTGTTAGTGATCTTTTTTTGGTTTGTCTGTTTATTTCCCTTTTACCTTTGGGTTTTTGGGGGACTTTCTTCTTGCTCACTATAGGGGTTTAAGTCAGTCCTGTTTTGTTTGTTGTAAACCTGTAGGCTTGTAAAGCCCTTTGGGACTGTGATTCTGGGCTGTAAATAAATTGTAACTTGAACTTCATTTGACAATTCCATCAGGATTGAAATGTTGTCTGTTTAATCCACCAATTAAAGGGGACTGGAGGGATTTTCAGTGCGCAGGCCTCTCTTAAATTACATGCAGTTCAACTCTTGACCTTATACCTGATGGATGCCCGTATGACCATTTCAACTTTGATATGAAAGCAAGGCAAACCGACCAGGTGCTCCACCAGCTGCCTGACACCACCGCTCCCTGTAATGGAGTGCTCAGGGAGGCTGATGCATTTTCATTCACCTCGGCCACTCGGTGAAGCAATGTAACACATTACAGGGATCAATATTGAGGTGGGCAGGCTGAGCACAAACGACACATCGGTCCTGTTCGGCCGCTCTATCTGAACAATGAGCATTACACGTGGTGACGGCGACTCTGACAGTCTGGAGAGGTGAGATGTGAGATTGCAATGATGATCAATGACAAAATGGCCACTGTAGCTAAGCATAATGACTGGTGAGGGATGGCTGTGGACTTATATCTGGCTAGCTCAATGTACCAGTGACAAATGTAGCCACTTGGATCCCTCTGGACCAACTATTAGATGGTATATTGACTATTGGAGGCATGCTATTAGAATGATGGGGCAGGTGGAGAGAATAAGAGAGCAGTGATGCTTTATGGGATGCATTATGCGATTACACAATGAAAGAACAAGATAGACTTATTTGCTTCGGCCAAGTGATAAATACTGTTTGGAGGCCAAATAGTAAGTCAATGCAATTTCATTTCTAAGTGGTGATTCATGCTAGAATAAGAGAGGGCTATAAAGCTGAAGTACTCATCATCAGCAGGACGAGGAATACCAGTGGCTAAGAACTGCAGGTTGGGTGTGAAAGTCGAACTGTCAATACTCAAACTGTATGTAAAGCTAAATGTAGGCCATATAAGTAATTTATGGCTGTGCATTCGTTGAAGGTCTTAATGTTCTCAAAAGAGCACCCTCTGAGAATAGACTCCACCTCAAACTATCCTGTAGTTACAACCGAGTTTCGATTTCTTGCGCCTATGGTTACAGCATGCGGAGAGCTTAGGGGATTTGCAAGGAGCCACTTGTGCTGCAGAAAGCAAAAGCCCAGAACCAACAGCAAGAAAGCTGGAGATCTGAGGCTAGAGCAGGCAGGGGAGGGAGGACAGCTTTGATCACAAAGTGGTATTATCTCCCTTTAATGCTATTTAAGAGGCATGATTAGTGTCCTCCTACTCTGGCACCTGTTAGCACACACATGCAGACTACACACAAACAGGACACACACACAGGGTTTCATGTGATGGTGACCAAAAGAAAGAGAGACAAAGAACAACATGGGCAGGAAGAGATGGAAAGATGAAGAGAGAAGGGGGTGGTGATCAAAACAGAAAGTCAAACGGTAAATTTCTCATCATGGATCATCATTAAACGGCCATGACAGCTAATGCTAGTCTATATTTACCACGTGTTGAGTGGGAGATGTCACATTTAGATGCATGACTTTCCTCTCCAGTGTACAGGATCCAGCTGTTAATAGGAACCATCATTTATTTCAATAAGGCAGCCGGCGTCTCCTGTGGTGGGGGAGATAATGTTTCTAGGCAAGGCCCAGCTGCAGTCCAAATCAGAGCCATTGATTTGGCCCTCAGCTCGACTGGACAGTTTCGCTCCCGGAGGAGACGGCACAAGGACTCAGCTGGCCTCCTGCCCCCCACCATTTATAATCATTCCAATTAGATAGAAAATGTCCAGATGCTCATCTGGTTATGAAATGTTCCTTCCTTCCAGTTTGTGCCACAAAGTTTGACATGACTGATGAGCACCTGGAGTTGTGCAAAGCTGCATATTTTGAGGATTTTGGGGATTTCACCCTAATGGTCTATTCCAGAGATAATCAATATTGGGAGATATTCTACCTCCAAGAATATGTGGCCACCTCCATGGGGTGATATGGAGCACTACAACTGGGACAAACAGAGGAAAATGAACAGCAGTCAAAAAGACTTTTCCATAAAATCACCTCTCTAAATTATATATATATGTTTTTACTGTGCATTGGTGAACATTGCCAGAGAGTGGTTAAGATCCACATTTCTTTGAGCTTAGATGAATGAAATCTGTCACCATTTAGGGGAAAAAAATGCCTTTTTCCATTTTTTTTCATGTCAACTTATAGTTATGTCATCATTATAAATATTTGGCTGTGTGAAAATGACAGTAATAGTCCAGTTGCTCATAAATATTATGAATCAAATGTAGTGATCATTTTATAGCATTTATCCCCATTGGCCACCATATATTCTGCTGTTTGGCAGGTATTCACTTGTACACTGCCCCCAATGGCCAAAAGATGATATTGCACTCTTTTTTTTCTGTCCCACAGCAGTCAATGGCTGTAGTTCGGCTTTCTCTCTCTAAAGGCTTTGGTCTATGTCATTCTTATGTTCTGCTTAGATCCATTTAGGCTTCATGTGTGTTGAAGCAAAGAAGCATTCAAGGCTTCCATCAACATGTCTGCTTGAGGAAAACTTATTACCTGCTGGCTCCCTACAAGTTTCTAAATGTTTGTAAGTGCAGAAAGACAAAAGTTCCTTCATGTTCAACTCTCTGAAATGACATTTTCATTATAAACAGACTCCAAAATGAGACAGAGACAACATTGTCTACCTTTATGACAAGTGCAGTCAGATCTTAGAGAATTCATTTTGAAAGGGAAATGTTAATGACTGTGCACGCACAGCATAAGGTCCCCCTCTGACTTCAGATGCATTTTTTGAAGTAGGATTCCTCTCTGTTGTGAGGCTTTTTCATTATCCAGTGGAGATGGTGACAGCATATTTTACATTTTCCATATCTCACTCCCTCTCTCTCGCACAGTCACTCTCTGTGGCATCCTCACAGGGTACTACATCAAAAGCACTTTCCAAAACAACACTTTTCATGCTTCAGAAGACCACAAAAAATCCTTGTCTGATATTATGTAGCACTAGCAAGTGTTGGAACAGCAGCAACACTGATCTGTCTAAGACATGTTAAGTTGGAGAGGTTTTTTATTTATTTATTTATTTTGCAAGTGCATCAGTGTTGCAGACCTATTTTGTCAGCGCTTACACAGCATGCGTCAGTGCGGTATCTGAGCTGGTCCAGTAGGAAGGCCAGAGATCACTGTGTCCGGGGAATACGCTAATCCTCTCAATCATCTCTCCACTACTGTACACACTGCTCATACATCCTCTTAAGAATACCTCCCTGCTGTTTAACCTCAGCTGTCTGTAGCCTTAGTGCAAAAAAAGGACAATTTATGGAGTTAATACGGCACAGTCCATCTCTGCCATTACCACATGGGAGTTAAATCTTTGACATTTATATATTTTACACTGTGCATCAATATTTTAAGCTGGACAGATATCTTACACATTCAGCAGCTCACTTTGAGCCTGATCTGTTTGGAAAAAAACATTATGAAACTATCAATATGAATATATATCAGTAAAAATGTACCAACATGTCCAGTTGCAGCTTACGACTGAGTGTGTCTGAACCAATTTTGCCTGCTCCTTGTGTGTTACTGCATCCCAGTTAGTTTGATTTCATTTTTGATATCGATAAATGTGCGGCGGGATTTCTCCAGCTTGAGCCCAGGATTAGCCCCGAAACATCTGATGACTGCAGCCTTCGCCATGTAAGCTCTGATTAAGCCATTCGTTACACTCAGGCCCTAATTTGCACAATATTTCCCTAAAGGGCAATTTGCGCCTACTTTTAAAAACTGAAAATGAAACATGAAGCATAGATCAAAAACATAAAACACTTGTTTAGTGAAGGGAAAGATGCATCCAGAATTATCCATGTGTTAACTTTGATGTTAGGTGTTTATTCCCATTCCCATTAAAAAGTGAAAACTGTACTTCGGGCCAAGTTTATGCTTTATATATTCCGGCCGCTGCAGTTTCACTCCAGGAGTGAGGAGTGATGAAAGGCCTGTTTGCATTAGCAGCAGCTGATCCTCTCTCCGCCTATCGGGTGATCTTTGTTATCTCGTATAAGGCAGGCAGCTAGAGGATCAGATAGGCCGTCTGTTTGTTGACTGATTTTCAGATGGTCTGCTTTCTATCGAATTACAAATGTTTCGTCTGACTGATTAACTGGCCATCAATTCGCTGCCTGATTTGAAAGATAATTATCATAAATGTGTCAATAGTTTAGTAAGCTGTACTTCATCACTGTGATAAGTCTGTATATGTATGTATGTAGTGTGGCTGTCCACTTTATAAGTACTGTCACATGAAAATCCAGTAACTCCATTTTGGTCATTCTCATGTTTTAATTCTGCTTTACCTGCTCCTCTCTGGGTTGAGAGTTATACAACTCTTGGATTTATGAAACCTTTTCAAAACCAATCAGTTAAAATGGAAAATGCACAGTGGTCAAGCTAAAAAACAATTTGTTTTTCTTAACTCCTGAAAAGTTGACATTTTAGAGGTATGCAGTTTTTACCCAACAACAGTGATGTCAATGTTGCCAAATGACTTTTTAACTCCAGAGGTCCAAAATTAGAAACTGCCAAGAGGCCTCTTCATACACACTTGGCTTCATAACAACAGTATCTCACCAGCTTTCTGTCCTCTGTATGTTTAGGTAGCACTTCAACTGAAGCATCTTTTGACAAAATCTGCATACTATCCAAATGCCGTGCCTGGCTGTTTTGGTAAGTGTTATACAAAACAGTCTCTTCAGTATTTAACATATTTGTGTGAAAGCTGACACATGGGCCCAAAAAGAGTTAAGACTGCCAACACCATTGGCACATCCCTTGTGGATGGCATCATTAATGCTTGGCTGGCACTTCGGCAGCCTGGTATTGATAGTCCATTTCAGCATGTGAGTGGGGCGTCGGAGTGGGGGGTGCTGGTAAGGGCTGTGCTAATGTGATTCAAACACGCCCTTTTTATAATGGGGCTTGTCCCCGTGCCAAGGGAAGCGGGTGGCATAAACTAGCGGGTGATTACGTTAAACAAATGACTGCCTCATTAGCTAGACCCCCAGAGTGTGGCGTGCATATATACAAACAAACAAACACACACACACACACACACACACACTCACACTTGTCCTATGATTTCTCTCTTTCTCCCTGCCTCACACACACACACACATAGACATTTATACTCACACAAGCATTAGGTTGGCTTTGTGCACAGGAAAGGGCAGTGCACAAAGGCAATACTCAGGAGAGTACAAGCTCCATCCAATAGACTAATTAACATCTCCCCATTACACCAGCCAGCACTCTATGGTGCTCCAGTTAGCTTTGGATGATACAACAATACAACAGAATGTGTCACAATGAACACCCATGTCCAAACAACATCTGAGCTGCTCCCCTAAAACCAGGCTAATGACTGCAATTAGCATCATTAGTTTGCAAGCTAAGGGCTCAGCTGGTGTGAAGTTGGACAGAGATGTCACGAAATTTGCCATGGAGTTCAATGTAGGAAAATTAGGTGACAAAAAATCTGCAGCAACATGATGAGCAAAGCGGGACTGATACCTCAGGCCCTCATTCACACCCAAACATGTACTCCATATTGCCTTTATTGCTGGCAATAAAATATCAAGAGTGTGATAATAGGTGGTATTCATCAAAAAGCCACTGCATACATATTAAGAATATTTTACTATGTATAAAAAAATGAACACTTTTTTTTAATATTATCTTAATCGGTACAAATATTTTTGGCTTTGAAACAGGAGCAACATTTGCAAAGAGCAGTATATTTATTCTGCATCAATTCACCAAGGTTGTAGCACAATGTGCTTTACATAATACACTTTGAATAGGAGTTACAATAAATAGTAACTGAGATAAAAATAAAAATGAACAGCAGGAGATTAAAAACAGAAGAGGAAAGGTTAGATAGATCAATATAAGAGAGCAATGACACTTTTCATTCAAAACAACTCACACAAGCACCAAATTAAAGCTGACAGTATGCTTGAACTTCAAATAATGCACCAATATGGAACCAAAAAGACGAAAAGCGTGTCGCCGTTTATCCTTAAGGGAAATGGTGAAACTGCTTTGGTGTCTGTCTGCTGGGAAAGCGTGATTTGGTTTTTGATAATGTAGATGTGATGGATATTTCTGCAGCTAGGGGTATTAGCCGCTCCATCATAAGCCGCTGGGAAAACAATTTAACTACCAGGAGGATATCCCAAAATCCCCACAGTGAGGTCACTGGTCAATAAAAAGGAGGTGATAAAAGGAAGATCTCAGGTCCTACTCTGAGAAATGAGGTGGGCAAAGAGGGAGTGGTGGGGTGGGGTGGGGT
>OMKZ01016084.1:0-11016 GCA_900302535.1 Neoniphon sammara | reverse complement strand
TTAGCACTGCATACACTTTAAGTTGTAGAGCAATCCTTTGAGAAGTGCACTGAATTAGGTAAGTGAGGCGTAATAGAAATTCAAAAATGATGAAAACACTGAGTGTTAATATTTAACAGCTTTTGAAACTTGAGCGATGTGGTTTTATTTCACTCCAAATATTTGTCAAGAATGACAGTGGATCTCACTAATGCTGATTTGCTCAGGGTTGGGCGCATTGCTTTAAAAATATAATCCATTACAGATACTTGTTGTAACCTCATCAAAACTGTAATCAGTAATGTAATCCAAGGGACTGCCTACAGTAATCTAAGTACTGTATTCTGATTACTTTAAATTGCTTTCAGATTGCCATAACTGAGGTAGAACGGTACAGATAAGAAAAAGGGAAACATTACAAAGTTCAAGAAATTTACATTAAGTTTGTATACAAACAAATTTTGCTCTGTGCCACATTATAACGATGTACAACAGCTGACATTGTTTAAATGGCCTTATGAGTTGATGACCACTTTTATAAAAGTATTCTTAGATTTCTTTTTCCCCAATGTATCTGTAAATAGAATACATTATTTGTTTTGGTGATGTAATGTAATACAGTTACATGTTTTTAGTTTTTAAAATACGTAACACTGTTACAGGTACCCTGTTACTACCAACTCTGTTTTTTTTTAATTGCTCTTTTTGTTTTCTTCTCAGAAAATGAAAGAGCAAGCCAGACTGTATTCATCTGAGATCAAACAGATAGACCTGGACATTAACAGGACCTTTCGAAATCACATCATGTTCATGGATCGCTTCGGAGTCAAGTAAGTTTCATGTTGTTCAAACACAGCTTCAGCCCAGTTTTCGGTTGGATTTTCCATCTTCCGCGAAACTTTTTTTTAACACTTTATTGATGCTTTATCCAACAGTGTCAGGAGTGCTGCATCTGATTAAAGATGAAGCATGCAGTTAGAGAACGTTATATGATGCTTGTGGTGCTAAATTATAACAAGACCACTACTTGATCATTACTCATCTAAGGCACTTTCAAAGTATCAAACAGATGTTCACTCACACTGTCCAAGACTAAAAGTACAGTATAGTCTACAGTTGAAATAAGGGGAAAACAGACATGTATGATTTGCAATTTCCGTATTTCATTTTTTATTCCATTTTGAAGATCATTTTAGGTTTTTGAGCTCTTAAACGCAGGTTAAAAATGCAAATTGTTTCACAAACATTGCAGTTGATGTACAACCTCAGTGTGAACTTAGTGAGAGGGAGAGAGAGAGGCTGGTCTGTTTGGAACCTGATCCAGTAACAGAGTGATGTCACTGACAGCTTAATAGACCACAGGCCTGTTCGGGAGCGGCAGTGGAAAGTCTGGGGCAGAAAACTCTCTGCACAGAATGCTTCAATATTTAACAGGAGTTCAGCAGTCCCTGCAAAAATGAGGCCACTTATAGCAAAAGAAAGCATGGTTGGTACTGTAAGAGTTGTGTTCTCTGTGACATGGTTGAGAAATTACTGTGTCAGAGAAGGTTTTGTACTGGCAGTTCATTTTGAACAGGACTCAGTATTTCACAGAGATATACCAATAATTCCTTTCCTTTCCTTTCCTTTGTTCTCTTCTTCTCCATACAGGCAGCAGTCTCTGTTCCATGTTCTTTCTGCATATTCAGTCTACAACACGGTGAGCAACTGGCTCTTCTTCATCACACTGAACACTAAAATACAAGCTAGCATACACTTTAATCTAGCTAAAATACACTAGCTAGATTAAACAGATAGAAATCCATACTCAGCAGAGAGTCCTAGCTTAGCTACAAGCAGTATCCCTAGCGGGTGATAGTGGAAAGTGGAATTTTTCATCAGCACTGTTTCTAATAAAATTGAATCAAAATCTGTAGCAAATGTTAAACAGAGCAACACAATTTATACAGGTTAACATGAGCAATGACTTACTCAATTCTTTTAAAGCTCCTACTATCCTGTACTTGTTACTCCTCTAAAAGTCCCACTAATAGGCCTCAGAAGTTATGTCGCCATTTGTCTCTGATTTGCTAGCATTTTTGAGACTTCCGCATTAAAAAAAAAAGAGATTGTTTATGGGAGAATTTTTTTCCCTAATTCTTTCAAAATAATTTATGACATTTGAAAATTTGTTTGTATATTAAAAACATTAATACATTTCTTATAACCTAGTCCGTGTAGTTTTAAAAAAACAATTGCTAACGGCTATGTGGCTAACCACATAGTCATTAGTAATGTGGTTTGCCAAAGATAACAGATTAGCCAAAGAAATGGTAGTGGTAGCTGCTAACCAGCTATTTTTTCAGCAGTGAGCTAGAGTGGCTCGAGTCATAAATTTATCAATTTATCAGGCAAAGCCACTCACACAACAGCCGGCTACATATTTGATGCACGCCACACGCCTCTTTTTGTTAGCAATGTAATTATTTGGGTTGGAAAGTGCCAGCAAAATTTAGTGGATCCAGTCCCACTTAAGAGAGAAACCTGCAGATAAAATGCCATCTTAAATCATAGACTGTGACAGATAATTGTGTAAAAGCACCATGGAATTTCCCCAGACAAAAAGTGTGTTGGATTCGGTGTTCCATAGATGGGAAAAGGTTTGTAGTCAATGTTACATCTGATCCCTGAGGTCTATTACGGTCACTCACTGTTGCTGTTGCAGCTTGTGTGTGTCCTGATGCAATCTAATTTCAAAAGAAAGATATAATCCACAAACGGCGCAAAAAAAAAAGAGGCTCCAGTGGGTCTGCAGTGTCTGTTGTTGATGTTGACACTGGTTGCTATGGTTCTGCTGTTGCTATGGTAACACGTGCATTCTGAACAGGCTCCCACATTTGCTCAAAATTGCAGTGAAAAATCAAAGGGTACCAATTCTGTGCCATGCTGTGCCAAACCAGACTCGGGCCCAGCACGAATACAGAGCAGTAGTACTGCAGTGGAAAAACCAAAACTGACTCTCTTCCATTTGACCTTCGTCTGCAGGAGGTAAGCTACTGTCAGGGAATGAGTCAGATTGCTGCCCTGCTGCTCATGTACATGAATGAGGAAGATGCCTTCTGGGCCCTGTCACAGCTGCTGACCAATCAGAAACATGGCATGCATGGTGAGATGACCACTACAGAAAAAATCCTCTACACAGTGATCTGTCCACATATGCACTTAAAGTCAGCATGACACTGATACTGTATCATAATGATACTGTACTTATACTGCCCTGTGTGCTCTCCAAAGATAATCTCTCAAGCCAGCCTGTCTCTTCCACAATCTTCAGATGCTCCATACATAAGTCTGTAATTCAGCCCTTTCAAATTTGAGGAGAGGAAGCTGTCCATTTCCACCATAAAAACTCTTCATACTGGAAGAGTACTTGACCAATCGTGACACAGTGTTCACTGTCTGTAGCTAGCTAGCTAGCATGGATGATACACCAACGAAACCAATGAAAGAAGACATCAAAAGATGTAAAAGATGTCTCTGCGGCGAGGAGGAACCTCACTTGTCACAGAATGAATTTTGGCAATGTTCCAAAAGATTTGAATCAAAAATATCTTTGAATTTCCATTTCTGCTCAGCAGCTAGCTAGCTAGGCTTCGACTAATCTGGTTTAATGTGGTTTAATCTGGAGTTATTTATGCGTCCACACAGGGGATACGGAAGTGAAGTAATGACTGTTTGGAAGCATTTGGAAATTGTGGGAGCCAACACATCTGGCTTGAAAGACTTTATCAAAACTAATTTACATTTCATGTCAGCAACACTTAAACCCATGGATGCTACTATATGATATACATTCCACTTAAGTAGCAGCAGTACTTAATTTTGTTTGTCATTTTTCTCTGTTTCAACACCCATGCACTTCCTGTCCTGTGGCTCTGCAGGACAGTATATCAGATTAAGCATTGCACTACTTGAGCAGTCGAGCATTTTTTGCAGTGTTTTGCAGTTGTATTACATGAGATTAAAAGCGCCTCCCTCTCTCACTTTTGAAGGATTTTTTGTTCCTGGGTTCCCCAAACTTCAGCGATTCCAGGCCCATCATGACCAGATTATTTCCAAACTCATCCCCAAGCTGAAGAAACATCTGGTGAGATCACTGCTTTGCTGGTTATGCAACACATTTTTTTAGTTTCGTAACAGTAAATTAGGACGCGGAAACAACACTGCGTAACAAGTGTCCTGATGTGTGATGCCATTTATGTGTGTTGCCTGCAGTTTGCTGTAAATGTGCGCTGACTCTCTCTCCACCCCTCTCTCTCTCACTTTGCTGCTGTCACTCTCTCTCGATCTCTCCCTGCTTTTTCCAGGACAGAGAACAGATGTCTGCAGGGATTTATAGTACCAAATGGTTCCTACAGTGTTTCATTGACAGGGTGAGAAACCTGCTTGATTGATGTGTTTCCTCTCCATCCTCGTATCCAGTTCTGATCTCTTAATTTAAATGAATAACCACATCAAGTTAATTTAAAGTAATCCACAACATTGTCATATAAATAAATGTGTGCTTTCCTACTCACTATCTCCAACTGATGTAACACAATAGTGATTCAATCTGCATCCTGTTCATGAAAGTTTTGCATTTGCTCAGTGTCTGGTAGCTCTTTCCTGGTAAAAGTGAAGTGACACATTGCATGTTTCTGATTTGAATATAAAGAAGAACTGGGTGGTTAGCATGAGCAGTGATAGCCACCATGGCTGAACAGACAAAGAACAGAAAAACTCCATCAGCAGAAAATCCAAGGAAAAAGCATCACAGTGCCATCCATACAGTTTGATCAACGTGTTTGGGAAGTATGGCAAAAACACCACAGCAATGAGTGCTCAGCACCAAATATAGAGACTAAATAATAAAATGTGGATTTTGCAGATAGCCGCTTTAAAGATGATTTTGCACGATTACAGCAGAAGGGATAGCCGGTGATATCTGAGCTACGGGACTGTATTAGAACGAAACATTAAGAGTTGTTAGACTAAACTACTATTAGTCTCTTTCATGCATGCCCACAATCCTGTGGTGGTGTTGGTCTGGCAGGGCTAAGCCGCTGTCAGCACTTCTCCATCCTGCTGAGCCCCACCGCTGAGATGGGCCTGTAGGTTTCTGTGGTCTGGGAAAGCACCAAACAAACCTTCTGACTCCAACTAGATACAGCGAGGAGGAGAATTGAAGATATGTGAACCCGCGGGCATAAACAAATCCAAATAAATTGCAGCCGCACAGAAATGGGGCATAGAGACAGAGAAGGCAGTGATGTTGTGACTTGTCTTTGTCTTCCTGACAGACGCCGTTCACCCTGACCCTTCGCCTGTGGGACATTTTTATCCTGGAAGGAGAGAGGCTTCTCACTGCCATGTCTTACACTATTCTGAAAATACACAAAAGTAAGAAGATGAGGGTGACTCGTTTAAAGTCAGAGTTAGAGTATTTCACCCCAAAATGAAAATTCAGGTATCATCCACTCATCCCCATGTCAGTTGAATCCCCACTGAAGTTTATCGGAAAACCTCCTAGGACCACCGAGCACACAGTGAATTGTCCTTTGTAGTTCCATCTCAGGTATCTCTCCAAGACTACATAAATGGTCCACATTTCTCAGAAACTGCTCATGTGAGTGTTTTGTAATCAAATTGTTGCACCGTGGGTCCAAAAGTCCAACGTTAGCCATTTAAGTTCCTATATTTTCTCCAGTGACAACGCTCTGGTTGCCCTAGAGTCTTCCGCCAGAGAATTCAGTGCGAGCAGAGCATTGTCACTGAGGAAAATATAGGAGATCAGGTAAACACTGGTTGGAGACATTTGATGGACGCTTTATAATTTGGTTTTTGGAGCTATAAAAGGATGGCCTTATACATTTCAAGCTTGAGATAGAACCACACAGGCTAAATCTGTGTGTGTTTGGTTTCCCTGCCACCTTCAGGGGAGATTCAGCTGACACTGGGGAACACAAATAAAGACTAGATTTTACTTTTGTGGTGAACTACAGCTAAGACTATAAAGAAATTTGCATGATATTACCAGGGTAAACAAAACGCTAGAGGTCATGTGAATAATTTTAATGTATTAATCATTATTGTGTGTGTGTGTGTATGGGCGTGTGCAGAGCGTCTTCTCAAGATGTCCCTGGAGGAGCTCAGAGAGTTCCTGCAGGAGAGGATTGCCCAGACCTTCCTCTACAACGATGATGTCATCATCGAGCAGCTGCAGGCCTCCATGACAGAATTACGCAAGATGAAGCTGGACCTTCCACCTCCAGGTACTGAGCTCCTCTCTCTATATCTCACCTTGGGTGGCAATGTATTTCTTATTACTCAGTAACACATTAAAGTGATTTGATTTTCCCCAGTATCAAGAACTGCTTTTTTAATTTCAGTAATAATGCCACAGTCACTAATCAAAAAAAGTAATTGAAATTGTGTTGTTATCAATTGCCACATATGGAGGTGCATAGAAAGTGTAATATCAAGCGTAGTGCAATGATTTACTGTTCCATATTAATAAAATTTTTTTTGGGATGAGTAGAGAATAATGAATTTATACATAATTTAGTCAACACAGTATCTCATGCCGCCTGATTCTCTCACAATGAACTAACTAAATTGCATTTTTATTAAAATAAGAGTGGTTGCAAACTTTTCAGAGTCACTACATTATACATCACTTTTTGCATGGACTGTGACATGATGTGCATTTAATGTACCCATTATTGACATATGATTAGTGGAACTAACAGTTTTTCTTGTACATGCAAAACAGTATATTTATTGTATAAATGTTTTCAGGGAAACCCGAGGAGTTGCCTCGTAAGCCCTTGGGCCAAGAGCTGCCAGTGCTGCTGAGTCCAGTCCAGCCCCCCCGAGGGAAGCCATCCTCAGCCAGCGGCTTTCCTGCAGCAGCCTTGAGTCTCCACATTATCTCCCACCAGCCAGATACCATATCTCCAGACCAGAGCCCCTCAAAGGACCCTAGGGATCTTGATGCTCTGAATGAAGAGGAGGCCCCGCTGCCTTCTCCAGACCCCATCATCATCCACAGTCAAGCCCCGCTTACCCCGGATGGCTCTCCACTCACAGGGCCTCCGCCTTACCAGCCCCCGGGGAGCGAAGCGGCAGTTACGAAGGATCATGACTCCGCTCCACACTCGCCAGATCAGGAGAAGGATGAGGTTTCAACTGACCTTGTGGTTACTACACCAGTTCAGTCAGTTTCGCAGATCACGGACACGCTTTCTCAGCACTCCACGGACTATCCCACTGCGGCTGCCTGCTTGGCCATCAACCTCGACCAGTCTCCCTGCAGGGTCCCACAGACTCCTTCAACAGCCGTGGCCCAGGTCGCCCAGCGGCCTTCTGACCTGACCAAATCTGAGAGCCTGTCGGAGGCAGAGAAGGCTGAGGACAGTTATCTGGCTCAGCTGCTAGAGCAGGCCTGTGCTCTGCCTACTAATGGGAACGTCTCCCAGGATCCAAGCGGAGTACCAGAGGCAACACAGTCTCATAAAATTTCATGAAATGAGCACAAACTCTTAAACGCAGATGAAGATTACAGTGGTAACTGGATTATGTGATAATAGCATGAGTTGGACACGACATTGACACCCATTTGTCCCATGAAGTAAAGAAAAACAGTCCAGTGATGAGAATCATGTAGATTCAACCATCAAATTCCACACTTATTCGCATTTTTTGCCAGTTGAGTCTTAAGGTCTTCACTTCAATTGACCTCTGTAATTCTGCATTAGTGCACCTTTAAGATTAAGCTTGATGTTAAGGGTAGACCGCTAAAACAATTTGGTTGAAGCTATAGGGTTAGGTTTTAGTTGTGGTTAAAGAACACCCTCCCCTCCCATGACCACTGCCACACACACCCCTCTACACCATTACTTTCCATCGCACTGTTCCAGTATCAGATGTGATGTTTCCTTCATGCTTCCTTCACATAATCCTTTTGTGCTGCAAAAATGTAGGTATTTCTTTACTTTTCATGCTCATGCTCCTTTCATGAAAGTTCAGGAGACCAGGGTCTCTAAGCAGACGTAGGACGGAGAAGCCCTAGCCATATCTGTTGCTGCAGTCAGACACCTTATAAGACTCTAGAGTATTCAAAGTCAGATCCACAGCTTTTCCCTGTTCTGGTGAAAAGCCCAGGTGACCACTGCCATTCTGATCGAATTCTATTAAAGAGACGCTGACAGGGGACGGCAAGACATCATTACGCTTTATAAGGAAAAGAACTCATTTTTTTGTAGTTTTGTAATGTTTTGTCAAAGAACAATATGTTTGTCCGGTCAACATTTGTAAAATGTTTGCTAGCAGAGTCATAGTTTTATTTTTTGTACTAATTTCGTGTTATAAGATGCCTTATTTGGATCTGCTTCAGTTCTGGTATGGACATTTTTGACATTGAACACTGCACAGTGACAGAGGAAGTGAGGTAATTTGAGACTAAACGGAAAGGAAACAACATTCAGATTAGTGGACTGGACACAAAAACTGACATGGCGCACGTTGCCTCAGTGAGCTGGCTCACTGCTGTGATTGTACACAAAACTATTGAAAAGATAAGCTAATATTAAATAGGTGCCTGGTTTTTGACGTCAGTAATTTATTCTTTATCCACTTAGAAATGCATCCAGGTCATTTGAGAATAATCAATATGGAACTCACCTTTTCAATAACTGGAATATTTGCCTTGCTGTTGTCTTTGAATGAGCTAAAATAGGTGTCTGTTTTTTTTTTGTTTTACCTTACAGAGATGAATTAGAAGACTTTGGATATGGATGTATTGGCTTTTTTTTTAACAAGGTGTTCAGAAATGTACAGTATTGTAGAACCAGTAGGTAAGAGTTAGGACCAGTTTGCCTTGCTGAAGTTAGGGGAACGTTTCTTTAGCTCCATGATTAGGAATAGTAAATGGCTGACATCTAGTGGTTCATTAGGGTTAAGCATGTCTTTATCTAGTTGCCCAGAAAGTAGAAATGTTGTAGAAAGGCTTAGAAATTTAAACACAAATTTAATTCAAATAGTGAAGAACCAGAATCAAAATTGTCCAAGCCTTGCAGTTACTGCTCTGAAATCTGTGGTAATGTTCCCTTCTACCCAAATTGTTTCTTATGACACATTCAACTTTGTTTAGTTTTAAGACTGCAGTAATTTAACACATTTTGAATATGTTTCAGAAATATCTACAGTAGATCAAAATCGCCTGTAGTATCCTCTGTACACACACACACACACACACACACACAGAGAGAGAGAGAGAAAGAGAGAGAGAGAGAGAGAGACATAAACCCAATAGATGAAGTGTTTTGTGTACATTTTTAATTTGTTGTACATCAAAATATACTTGTTAAGAGTTGAGCGCCAAACTACAGCAGTTCAGAGTGTGAGAAATAGATGAAACCCTGGTGCTCTACATTGTGGAAATAATACAACTTTTATCTTCCTTGAGTCTGTGTCATTCCTTTGTTGGGTGATTTTTTTCTGACTGAAAGACAGAAGGCTGATTTAATTCTAATAATTTCAAAGTTTGAATATCGGTGTAGGCTGAGAACAAACCTTCACAGGCACATCGCTGCCATCCAGTAAAAACCACGAATCTCCAAAATGTCAACTTTTCAGAAACTAAGAAAAACGGTCTTGTCTTTAGCTGGACAACTGTATATTTTTCAACTTATAAAGTTAGTTTTGTAAAGGTTTCATAATCCCAATGGTTGTAGAACTTTTTGAAACCACTTTTTGAAAAAACTTTTTGAAAAAGGAGTTGGTAAATACGCAATTAAGCTAGAGCATGAAAATCACCAAATTGGAGATACGAAGTTTTCACTGGACAGTGGCGATATGTAATTACCATATAGGCATATGTCCTGTGTCAGCAGTTCTCAGTCCTATGACTTCTGATGAACTGAGTCCATATCTGTGCACCCGCAGGGCTCCGGACCTGAAGAGAGAGAGAGAGAGAGAGAGAGAGAGAGAGAGAGAGAGAGAGAGAGAGAGAGAGAGAGATTATGTTTTAGAATACAGATAAAATACCTACTGACTTGGAGTAAAATCCACTGTATGACATCTAGCAAAGGCCCGTGAGTAGAGTACTGCAGAAGTGACTGTGGGGAATGCAACCATTTTATTTTCATTCAGTACAGACAGATATTTAAATTGATTCTTTATATTCACTTTGGTCCTTTGTATTACATAAAACAACATCGCACGTTCGTCAACCTTGATTTTGACAGTGATAACCACTGCTCATATTTTTTCATTCTGGAAACTTTGACTGGAGGCATATTTCTACTCAGCTGGTTGACCAGTCATTTTAACGAACCTATATTCTATCCCCATGGTGGCGCTGTAAGGCAGCAGTAAACATTATAGCCTACATTGTACAATGAGTGTGATTGGTCCGTCGTGCGTAAAACACTTTTCACCCCCTTTATATTTTAGTTACTTTTGGCACAAGCAGCCAGACTTATCCCAGCTGTCGGTTCTTGGCAGTTTGCCTTCCATCACTTGTGACTCATGAGATCTGCACCAGCTGTACCTGGGACTGAAATTTGTCTATTAATGGAAAAGATTCTGTCTTTTCCCCGCTTTGCGTAAAGTAATTAGCGCATTTCTTTAAAAATTCAACATTCTTCTACCATGTCGAGCAGTCTCTTGATTAAGACTCTGGAGGATCTGAGCCTGGATTCAGGCTACTTGCCCGGGGATTCCTGCCCGTCCCTCAGTCTGTGCTCCAGGCAGTCCCATGTGAGTTCCCCTCATCGGGGGTCCTGGTGGCAGCGCGCCGGCTCTGTGTACAGCCGGAATGGCAGCTGGGACACGGTGAACACGGTGCCGGAGGACGCGGCGGACATCCTGGCCAAGTGTCCTTGTCTGCCAGAGCTGGAGGAATGCCCCTGGACCCAGCAGGAGCTGCGGGAGGTCGTGCGTAAAGTCGCCGGGTCAAAATCGTCCTTCACGGGGGACGCTGTTCACCGGCTGTCTGTTCTCCTGCGCAGGGCTTTG
>OMKZ01016083.1:0-20226 GCA_900302535.1 Neoniphon sammara | reverse complement strand
GTGTGCATGTGCTCACTAGGATTAGTGTGACTATGTTAGACAGATTTATTGGTGTGTCGATACTGGCATTTCATTAAAAATGGATATTGGCCAGTCAGTGGTGTCCACCCCTGATGTGATACAATGCAGTTTGTGTAAATAAATATTTCAAAACATCACTGTTTGTCTCTGGGAAGCCGTTAACCTGAACTGATTTCAGTATAATATTTTGATCAGATTGCACACAGGTATGTTTTTGTTACTTATTGAATGTGCCCGGGGTATTTTTCCTTGTAGACACACTTGGTTTTTGTTTACATTGAAACTTTCTCACTAAAACAAACTGTGTGTGTCCTTTAGGCATAATAATCATGTTGAATGCATTTTCTACCTCAAAACACATTTCTAAAACCTTACTTTGGAATATTAATAATGAGTTGTGTTGTTAATATCAGCACACCACTAGTAGTCACAAACTACACTGGACACCTAAATTAATAAATAATATAACCCTGTCTTTCACTCTGGTTTTTTTTTTATCCAAAATGCTGTTTCAGCGGATGTTCCACCCCAACAAGAATCAAATTCTGCAGAAAACATTGAATACTTATCAATTTTGGGATTTTAATAGGACAATATTGAAATATAAATTGGCACAAACTCTCTGCCGCTTCAATCTCTACACATCAGCATTGGCTTTGGAAAAACCCATATCAATTTAACCCTAGTGACTCTCCTTTCATTTTAAGCCAGGGCAGAGCTACAAGCAGTTTTTATAGTAATGTCGCTTTATGTGGCCCTTGCGGTGGCGTGGTGCCAGGGCAGGTGGGGTACGTGATGCAATGACGAGCGACAGCCTCCTGACGCTGTGCTGTCTGTCAGTCTCCTCTGCAGATACTAACACCAGCAGCCTCTTTTAGCTGAGCCCAGCCCTGCTGTCCAAAACTATAGACCAGGTCCCCCCAACACTTAGCTTGTCAAAGGACATCAAACCACATGTACATGAGTCTGCGTGTGTGATGAGCTTAGGATATTTCAGAGGGCTACAGAGAGGAGGAAGAGGGTGTGTGGTGGTGGATCGGAGGGCTCATGTTCCCATCTATCGCTCTGTTGTCCTACATAGTTTTTTGTTTTCTTTGGGAAGTGCTTACCCATGTAGAACCATTCGAATGCGCTGCCCTTTGATGTGCGGTTGTCTCGCTGGAACGCCCAGGCATGCCTCAAAGCTTCCTTGATATGTATAAGGTAGAGCTAGAGCCACCACAAAAACCCACAGAGGAAGCTACACTGCTTTGGCTGCACAATGCACTGACCAGTGGTTCCCAAAATGGGTGCCGCAGCACCCTGGTGTGCCGTGACAACTGTCCAGGGGTGCCGCAGAATCCACGTTTTTTTCCCTCTCACTTAATAAACTTTACCTCATATAAACTTTATTTTATTACATGTACAATGGAGCTCATAAGCGAATAAAACAGAGATAGCCATTACTCATATTTGAAAATGTTGGCCCACGATGCATTGCAGAGCACACTGAAACTGAAATATGGTGAACTGCGTTTGGACAGGTTTTGGCTGCCTGTGGGACACGTATCCATCCCTCTCAGAGAGCACCATCAATGTGCTTTAGCCCTTCCCAACCTCCTTATGCAAGCTGGCTTTCTCTTCTCTTGCATATGTCAAGAACAAGACAACGAACGCGTCTGTCAGTGGAACAGGACCTGCGCGTCGCACTGTCCACTGTCTCCCCCCGCATAAAGAGACTGTGCTCCCAAAAGCAGGCACATGTGTCCCACTAATGTGCCCAACATAGTTTTTGCTTTGTTTTGTCTTTGTTTCCATTTCCATAATGGCGTTTAAACTGATCTGTTATGATTCTATTATTCTCAAGTTATTATTTCTTAAAGATGTCAGTTACTGGTTTGATCCAAAATGTAAAAATAATAACAACTCAGAATGAGAGTTAAAATGAGAAGTTCATTTTTACAGGAAAACTAGAATTTTTAGCCAAAATAAAAGAGCCCATTATTATTATTAATATTCATCAGTAATTTTCAAAGAAAGTGTTCTTACAGGCTTATTTTTATTTCCAAGAGGAGTAGCCTATTTGTTCAATGGATTTGAACTCTGACTGAAATTGTTGCACTCACTTATCAGATTTAAATATGAATTTTCAAACCAATTTATGGTGTATTGTTTTTTTGTTGAAGCTCTGAGATGTTTTTTTAATTCTTTTAAGAGTTGGAGTGCCTTGAGGAGGGGGGATTGTTTTCAGGGGTGCCTTGGTTAAAAAAAGTTGGGGAACCACTGCACTCGACACATGTAACAGGGACATTTATGGGCCCTTGCATCTCTGATAAATAGGCCTCTGTGTGGAATCTGTGTAGAAATGTATTTGAACCCCGTGAGAATGGAGTTAATAAGGAAAAGTGAAATGTTTGGGGGAAAAGGTTCAACAGATATGGGTTTTTGAAAGCTGAAAAAAGCTGATATTTTGTGACGATATTCGGTATCTTTAAAGTTCGCTTTTTTCATACCAATAAATAAAAAAAAGTATTCAGTGTTTCCTACAGAATTTTGTCCTTTTTAGGATGAAAACACCTCTAAACAGCATCAGGACCATGGGACACTAAAACTCTCCCTTAAAACCCAGGATAGAATTATTAATAATAAAATGAACTTGTGTATATTTGTGTGGAATCAGGGGGAAATAGTAAAGAACTATAGAGAACTAATGTAGTGCCAATCACTTATGTAATAAATACTGTAAGCAGTCAATAAAACTGTCATCTCAGATACAAATATTGGCTCAATACATGAGCAAAACAATTATAACTCTAGTTTAGAATCCTGAAATCTTTCGAAACTTTGTACCAAACCTTATTCACTACCTAAAATGTGCATGTCACAACATGATCTAACACACAGGCAAATTACTTTTAGGTGCATCTACATACAAGGAACCCCCACAATTTTAGCTCTACATAATCAATAAAACATGCTTCACCATATTTGCTGCTCATTTGATAGATCAGTCTGTAGTTGCTCTGCTTTGGCCCATATCTAAGCACAGCAGTAGGCCTATAAAATCAGTTCCATAGGAGTGTCCAGTTCTGAGGCGGCTGTTGGTCTGCTCTGGCTTCGTAGCCAGTTAAGGTCTGGGTCACCGCTAGGTTTTCATTAAAGCCCTAATTCAAAGCGGCCCACATAGAGTGTCAGGAGTATCCCAGCCTGTTGTTGGCACCCCTTATAACACACTCTAATGAGCAGCCGCAGGGATAGTTGTGGTTAGGGTTGTGTATGGGTCTAGTGTAGCTTACAATGTACATTCGGAGATGAGGAGGAGAAAGTCTCCATTCAAGGGCCTGAATTGGCCCCATGAATCACTTATTTTCTTTTTCAATTGTTCCTTAATCACGCGACTTTTTGAATATCATGATTCATGGGACTGGCTGTGGTTTTCCTCTGAAGGGTTCAAGCATACAGGCCATCATGCACTCTGATTGGACTCAGCGGTTTGTAGCTGGACAGTGTTAGCCAGTCTGTAAATGTGTGTAAAGCATCTCTTTGCTACTGCAGTTGGTTAGGAAAGATCTAGGCTGAGGAATGAAATATCACTATTTGAGGTGACAGCGAATTCAAGACAGCAGCCTCAAAGCTGGCCACATCAGTTCCACGAATCACAAAATTCAAATGGTCACAAGGTTAGCAAGCAAATGCAAGTGAGTGATTCATGGGGCTTGAGCCAGGCTAGTAAAAGTGCAACAAATAAAAATGAAAGTCAATTAAAAAGACTGATTATTTGAGTCTGGTTTACTAGAGGTAGACTTTGAAGAAAGAAAAAGTTGGTCTATGTTGAAGAAAGGTTCCATAGTGTACATGATGCATGAAAAGATACTGCATGCTTCTCCAGTCCTAACCACACTCTACCAAAGAATATGGGAAGCTGATGCAGCCAGCAGCTAATAGTCAATAATGAAGACATTGGTTTTGTTGTGATTGGAGTAACCCCTTTTCAAACCAAGCAATCCAACCAAACATCAAATGAACCCAATCATTGCGTTCATTTGATGTTTGGCTGTGTCCCTCCCTCTCATCAGCTAACTGGATAATAACCACTTCTATTTGCATCCATTTTTTCCTCTAACCAATCAATGAGTTCCAGCTTTCAGCAGAATGTGATTGGGTAAAAAGTGCTGCTGAAGTCTCACTTTCTAACTTCATATTAACAAGACAACACTAAAAAATGTTTCAAAATGTGCACAATTAAACCACAACCAGCCTTCAGTATGTGGCAGTGTTTGAACCGCGCATGTGTTGCCCATCCTACCATACTGTATGCGGGTGTTTGTGTCCACAGGCTGTCCACACAGGGGGTGTGTTAAGCCTGGCTTTTCAGTCCATCAGGATGATCTCCAGTACATGTTAATGAGCTTTCCCACTAATGTTGTTGAGGAACACAGCTTTCTAAGAATCGTTCGTTTCAGTGCACATTTGTAATGTTATTTTGATATGTTATTGCTATGTAGCAGAATAGAATAAAGTGTTGCATGCCAGTGCTATAGATGGAGGATCACATTCTAGGGCTGTAGATGGTACAAACTTAAATTTATTTTATGATGCTTTTGGTATTGTTATACCTCCAAAACCAACAGGCTCCACACAGCCACAAGTAATTCTTACACTTTATTTCCATTTGAGCCCTTCAGAGACCAGAGTTTGAATCATGCTGTTTTAAATGGCCTGCTGGGTAGCATCAAACCTTGAGGAACACCTTTTGGTTTTATCATCAGTTCTTGTTAAGGTGGAAGGAGATAAGCCATTTCCTCAGCAAGTCTTACCTTTCCTTTTAGGAGTAAGCTAAAAGAGGCAGCATTGAGGGAAGACTCGGCAGTATGTCAGTGCTTAAGTGCATCTTATCTGGATCAAGAAAAAACATTTTAATGCAAAGTTGTAATGCACATAGCATGCAGTCAGTGTAACATGGATGTGACTAGATCTGGCCTGCATTATGATCAAACTCACCCAAAGTAAGCCATGTATAGAGGCAATCCATGCAGTGCGTTTGGTGAGAAGTGGTGAGAGAGATGAGGTGAGAAAATATCTGCACATGGGGGCAGAAATATCATCACCATGGGTGAAAAGGTCATCACACGGGTCAGTGCATGTAGGAATGATGTCATCAGCTGGAATCGTCATCACCGGTGATGGAAGCATCATCACCATGTTCAGAAATGGCATCATGATGGGTAGAATCATTGCTATGTGTAGAAAGGTCATCACCACGGGTAGAAACCTCATCATGTCAAAACATCATCGCTGCAGGTAGAAACACGTTGCAGTGGTTTGAAATGCCATCGTCGTTAGTTTTCGTCTCTATAAACTGTGGGTCTGTAAAGCTGTTTGAGAGCCATCTGTAACAGGGATCAAGGGCTCTGAATAAACTTGAACTTGACCTAGAAGCTTCATTGCCATGGACTGAGGCATCATCATTATACCTACTATTAGAAAGTTGTCAATGAGGAGTCTGTCCATGGCAAAGAAGTAAATTCAGTGATACTTGTAAATGCAATGGCATGAAATCGGATTGGCCTATATTTGCATAAAGACAATAAACCAAACATTCTTTTCCTAATATTGGGCTGAACTAACTTTTGCCACTAGGTTCAGTACATCTTAGCCCAGATTTTAAATGCTGGCCTATGTGGACTCCGGTTCTTCCAACAGTCGTGTCAATTTGGCCCGTGGTGTATTTCTGCACCAACTAACTCATTTCACTTGATCCTCTATTTGCTCATCCCACAGTTAGTCAATTGGATTGACCGGCCACGCAGCTGCAATAGGCCTAAGCTGACTGACGCAGCCATCAATAGGGGAATCTGAGCTTTCACGTGGCTGGTCTATTTAAAGAAAAAAGCAGGTGATGGTAATATTTTGTATCCCCAGGTCCATGAATGCGCGGTCACTAGTGCTTCCACTCACCAAGCGCACAGTCATTGTCCTGGGTTTCAGTGGACAGTCAGTGTGTCGCATGGTCTCTATGTTGTTTCAGAGGCTTTTATTCATCCCGTCAAGAATAAAACCCTGAGTACATGTCATTTTTGATTTTTTTTTTCACCACGAGAACGATGAAATTTGTAAATGTCGAATGTCGACACAAAATATCTACTATTGTCAAAATATCAGTGCAGGCATTCAGAAAGCCATATTGGTGAAACCGTAGTATGTATGTGAATAAGTGTGCATGTACAGATGTGTGTGTGTGTGTGTGTGTGTGTGTGTGTGTGTTTGTGAGACTGTTGGGGGTTGGAATGTGACGTGAGAGCACTAATCAGAGCCAGCTGGGGCCAACGGTGAGATTAAAGTTAAAACACAAAAACAATCAGCCGGGATAAGTATAGTATCGCTATGGGTTACTGCCCCCATCCCAGCCTCTCACAGGGAGAGAGACATAGGCGGAGAGAGAGCGAGAGAGAGAGGGGGAGACGATGGATGGGACTCTACCCAGGGCTGGCTGGCACAGACCCTCTGATTAAGAGCTCCTTTGTATTCTCTTTGATCCCTTGCTCTCTCCCCACCACTCTAGTCCCACTACCACAACACACACATGACACACACCACCAACACGCTGCCAATCAGGGCCACAGGGAGGGATGTGTGTATGTGGCTGATTGTGTGCCCTTTACACACATGAGGGCCAAATGTCCTCACAAGAATAAAAAGATGAGGAAAATCTACCTACATGAGGACACTTTAACTCGTCCTCTGCTCGATTATGTTTAGGACTTCAAGTTGAGATGAGAAGTAGGACTGGATTTAGCTTAGGTTAAAGGTTATTTCATTCTGTCATAGGGTAATGAGTATGGTCAATCAAAGTATAGTAATGCAAATGTGTGTGCGCAGTTTGTTGCAGTTTTTCAGTTTTTGACCATTTCAGCAATGACAGTGTTTTTGTACTTTGGGAGTAGATTTTGTGTGTCGGCAATGTATAAACATGGATGTGTGTATGTGTCTGGTATATGTGTGTGTTTGTGTGTGTGTGTGAGAGAAAGCAAGAGAGAAAGAGAGAGAATGTAAGAGGATTAAGACCCATTGACAGCTCAGGGTGCAGAGTGGACCATTTCTGACCATTCCCTCTGTACATTGGATTGGCTGATGAGGTATTAACTGCTGGTTGTGTTAGTCTGTGCTTACTTTATCTCTGCTGGATTGTGCATGTATGTATTAATTAACTAATAATAAAAAAAACAAGTTTGCCGTTTTGTTGAACACCCTCAAACCCACCACTCCACTCTGAAAACTAAACCCCCCTTATCTCCAGCTATGGCATCCAGTGCTGTTTTAGCGATAGCTTTGTTGACTCTGTATCTTGTGCCGGCCCGCATTGTCTTTTGAAGTCCGGCCATTGGTGTCAGCCCAGAATGGAGCTTCAATCCCAGTGGCCTTACAGGTTGACGTCTGCACCATCACTGAAATGGTATAGACCAATATGTTTGCTTATACTTGGAGCTGATATTGTTAAAAATTGGTTATTCACCTGTGATATGATGGATATGATTTGTTACATAATTATTGTACAGCTGATGAATACTACACCGGTTGTCTATGAAAAGCCATTATTTAACTCTGGTGATATATTTTGATCAGATGCCATTTAACACTTTATTTGCATTTTTTACCCAATCAATTAATTTGTCATTTAAACACTAATATATTTCAAAGTTCTGCTATCATTGAACAACTCAGCGGGGGTTGGAGCTGCTAACCATAAAAGAATGTTATCAGTCTGGAGAGTTCTAGTCTCTCATGATGGTCTAAATGTTTAAGAGGCTTTTTCACCCTGACAACAATCAGGGTTCATACAAAGTCTTCAGTGTTTGGAAAACACTTAATTTTAACTGTTACGGTTTCAAGGTTAGGAATATGCTTGAATTCAAATATACTCCTTGAAAAATGCTTGATTTTCAGCATAATCTGGTGTTTTACCTACACAATCACTCATGTAAAAAAAATCTTTTAATATTTGAAACAATCCTGTATTCTAGAAATTAGCCTGCCTTAAATAATCATAATCAAAACTACAATCAAAGTTAATATGAACAGTTGGTAAAATAAACAAAGTGGCAATATACATTGATTGCTGTGGGTATAAAGGAATTCTGTAAATTTTATTTTTGGCAATTGCATTTAAAAGTAACAATTCAGATTAGATGAGAACAGCTTTGAAAGTCTGGAAATTTTGGTTTAGGTGCCTTGAAAGTGTTTGAAGGCACTTACAAACCCATAAGTGCCTTACAAACCGTACAAACCCTGAACAATTAAATAATGGGGTAAACACTGAATATGTTGGCATAGAAATTGTCCACTTTAAATTGAAGATATTGAATATCACAAAATATCAGCAATCGGCACTTAGCCCGTATCGGTCAATCCTGCAGTAGTACCCATTGCTACATTGGCCTCTTTCCAAAGCAGTATTATCTACACATGACATTGGATAAAGGCACCCTGTAAATATCCATATTACTTTACCTAGTGACATCAGCCCCAAAGGAAAAGATCCCCAACATCGCCAGGGGATTGTGTTGGGGGCGTGAGAGGTTAAGACTTGCTGAATGGCTGGTAGGCGTTGCACAATGAGGTGGATTAGGCAGCACTAGAAAGGCCTTTAGAGCTTTACTGGGGTGTTCAGCAGCTTACAGCGCCTACAATAACAGCGGCACCACAGCTCCAGCCAGGCTAGCGGGTGGCAAAAAGGCTAGCTGGGACGTTAGGGGCTAGGGATTACAGTCAGCGTGTGGTAGGAAGCAACAAGGCCATGATGAGCCTGGAGTCACACAGGGCTGGCAGAGAGGTTAGGCAAGGCTTTTAATTATACTGATTGAGAGCAGGTAGAAAGTTTGTAAGGAGTCTGTGGGTGTTCTCAATCATTCTTTCACCTTGAACCACGAAATAGACACACATTTGATACGATTTTGGGCCGGGGACTCCTGTGGAAAGATTTTACTAGATGTTGATTTAGTATTGAATTCTGTCTTCACTTCATAATATCTGTCTTCATGAGCAGATATTAGCTGCGAGATTGAAACCTGGGATTACAGTGATTATTCTTATACAGTTTCTAACTGGGGTAATTTATAATGGATTAATTCTTTCTCCATGGTTCATTCAAAGTCTTACAAGTTCGTACGAAGTTTGGAAAATGCTTAATTTTAACCGTTACATTTTCAAGCTTAGGAATATGCTTCAATTTAGATGTACTCCTTGAAAAATGCTTGATTTTCAACATAACCTGGTGTTTCATCTACACAGTCACTCATGTAAAAAAAATCTTTTAATATTTGAAATGATCCCATACTCTCAAAATTAGCAAGCATTAAATAATCCTGATCAAAACTACAATCAAAGTTAATATGAACAGCTACAAAAAAATAAACAAAGTGACAATATACATTGATTGCTGTGGGTATAATGGAATTCTGTAAACTATTTTTGGCAATTGCATTTAAAGTAACAGTCTAGAATAAATGATAAAGGCTTCAAGACTCTGGGAATTTTGGTACCTTGAAAGTGTTTTAAAAGGGCTTGAATTTTACTCTCAGGAGGCTGTACGAACCCTGTTTTTCTTGACAGCCAAAAGGAAACCCTTCAAAGACCCCTGGAACCCACTCAGGCACCTTTGGGTGTCATCAGTCCCCACCTTGAGTCCACTGGTATAGAGCTTAGGAGTGAACAGGCAGCTTTAAGAGCAGTGAACAGCCAATGAGGAGAGGCAACGCTCGGTTTCAGTGTCTCCAGCACTTTCTCTGCATGCCTAGAACCAGGCTGGAAAAATTCTTTCATTATAGATAAACCTCAGTACTGTACATGGTACATGTGCGCGTGTGTGTGCGTGTGCGTGCGTCCGTACGTATGTTTAAATACAATTATGTGTGTGTACAGGGGAAAATATGTCAGAAAGAAATTTTATTTGAAACGGTGTTTGAGTCTGCATGCAGTCAGTGTTTCATACTAGGGTTAGACTGTATCAAGTTACCAATTGGTCTTTTATCAAAAATTGGATATCAGCCAGTCAGTGTATGATGGATATTATGCATTATTAGTAGTAATAGCAACAGTAGTAGTGCTAGTAATGTTGTTATCCTGAGTTTCACTGGGCAGTTTTAGTGTTCCATGGTGCTTTTGTATAGTGATGAGAATAAAATGTGAATACTTTTTGGGAGCTTTTGGCATGAAAATGCTCAATTTGAGAGATACTGGATGCCTTCTGGAGAGCAGTGTGAAACAGTGGTCGTCACTTGGCCCTGGGATTACTGCAGCTTCTGCCCCATGTGGGGTTGAAGAATTAAACGGGGCAGGAGGGCAGGCGGCAGGCCGGAATAACCCAGCAGAGTGGCACGTTGCACGATAGCCAGGATAATAACACTGTGGCTTGTATTAGGATGCCTGAACTACAGTCAGAAGCTCCTGTTTCCCACATGGCCACTGTGGGCTATATCGATACCAGCATCTAAACATCTGCAGGAGGTGAAGCATGCACGGTTTTGCGTCAGTGTACCTCGAATTAGAAGAGACTGTTTTATGTGACAAACAATAATTAGCCTCGCAGGTCATATCAAGGTCACTGCTGTGTCCCAGCAAACATTTAACAGTCGATGGAGGGCAGGAGGTGAATGATTGAGTCACAGCATAATGGCATTCATGTTAAATCAGCTTGGAAACTGTTTTGAACTGAAGATATTTTGGTTCACAAAACAGTGCAGTTAGCAGCTATGGACGAAAACAGTCATCTCAACGTGCACTTTGGTGCTATAGCTACATAGGTCACATCTATTTAATGTGTCAGTGCTTGCTGGGATGTGCTAGGAATGTTTTCCTTCAACCTTATTGTGTATATTATTCTTTGTATGTTATTCCATGGGTTCTCAAAGTAGGGTCTGGGGACTTCTATGAGTCCATGAAGGGGTTCCAGAGAGACCCTGCAAAAGAAGGAATAGTTCAATTTCACTCTAATTAGATTTATTAGAAACTATACAGTTAGGGAATGTATAAGAATGACTGTTGTATTGATAGGGTTCACTGTCACCGCTATTATTTCTCTACATACAATGCAGACAGTTCTACAATTTTATATTAAATAAGCAACAAAAATCACATGGGAGTCCCTGGGACAAAATCTTACCAAATGGGTGTCTGCAGCAATAACGTCTGCCTATTTGAGGGTCCGTGACTAAAGCCCATGATATTCAAACCTGCATGTGCATAGAAACCAGGTGCATTCAGACCAGCGTTCTCAGCCATCCATGGAAATGGCATTATCAAATCCTGCTCTCAATTTGTCGATGACAGTCACACTCAGTCACGGACGCACACCGTTGTACATTTGTTCTAAAAACGAGAGCAGGGCGTCGACCACTGTCAGCAAAGCGGCCAGCCAGCACTGGCCGATAAAATACGGCCGCTATATTAGGACAGCTATATGCCTGATGGACGTCAAAATACACCACATGCATCACCGTCTTAATACTACGCTGCCACTTACGCGCATGCCATTCCGTGCACATATCGACGGATATGGTTTACAGCATGTAATAATAGTAATAGGTTCCTTATGGAGAGTTCCTCATCAGAGCAGCTCGGCTGTCCCACTGTGAGGGATGTCGGCTGAGGGGCTGTCGAGCAGCGTGGCATGTCAGAGAAACGCTCTATGTCATATATAGCATGTCTAGTGTGTGTGTGTCGGGGGGAGGGGGAGGGGGGTTAGTTTGGCTGTGTCCCAGGGTGACTGATGTCCACTGCTGGTGTTGGTTAATCCCACAGATTCATGGGAGATGTGGACTTCCTCTGCTTAACACTCACATGCAGATGCAGGTTCCATTCTGGCCTGATGGAGGGTGAAGTCATGGTCCAACAACGAGAGGGGGAAACAGATTGTACCATCTTTATCTGTGAGGCTGTTCGTGTGAACGTCCCCCCTGTTTACCTCACATCTCCGCATCCAGTGGTGATGCTTCCAAGTCACAAGACTGGACAGATTTATTATTTGGTTATTTGGTTTCTGCTACCAAGAACCTTATCAATGGAACAGACTACAAAGCACTTCAGAATTAGATATTCTTATCCACCTCCATGATTTCAAAGCAGTAATATCACATTTTCCCATGTTTGCAGTTGATTTTTACAGAGTAAGTCCATGTATGTCATACAGAATTGTATTTGTATTATTTTTTTATGAATGGCTACTGGTTTTGATGTCACATCTCGTGGAATGGCTACTGGTTTTGTTGTCACATCTCGTGATAAGGAGATTTCATTTTCAGTGTGGTTGCCTGATTAAATAAAGGCTAAATAATAAATGAAATTGCCGTAATAGTCTGGCACTGGTATAAAGTTAACCATCTGGGGTCTATGCCAGTTTTTTGTTGTTGTTGTTTTTTTTGTACAAAATGAAAAGGGCAGTTGCATAACAATTACACCCACAATGCTGTTAGATTTACTTGTTCAGGACAAACTCTTTTACAAGTGTATCTTATCATGAGGTCAGTTCAAGACACTATAAAGTTGCTTAGAGGGCCCGAAGACCAAAAAAAGAGACAAAACTTAAGAAATTGACAGAAATGTATTGAACGTACACATAGATTGTCAACAAAAGAAGCATTTGTCTTACTCTTTCTGTTTCATGAGTGCAACATTATTCATAAAAATCTCTGTCTGTGTCCCTGTGTCGTCCCTGCAGAGCTGCAGAGGGAGGGCAGCATTGAGACCCTCAGCAACAGCTCCGGTTCCACCAGCGGCAGCATCCCCCGCAATTTCGAGGGCTACCGGTCCCCCCTGCCCACCAACGATAGCCAGCCGCTCAGCCTCTTCCCGTCAGCCTTCCCTTAGATGACCTGTGACCCTCCCTGACCTCCAACCCCTCCACTAGGAACAACCACCACGGCCGTCCAGCCCACCTTCCCATCCATCCCGGAAAAGCATTTCAACACCCAGCATCACACTGGCACACAGATATGTTGAGCAGAAACCAGCATCATGTCAGCGACCTGTATTTCTCAGTATGGTGTGTCAGTGCTGTTGATCCCCTATAGCTGAGTAATGGCCAGAGGTCAGTGCACACGATTACAGCTGCATATTAGCATTTGTTACGAGGGTTTTATCAATATTGGTTTTGAAGGCCTATACTGGTATTTTTAAATGGAAGCTGCCAACACTTGGTACCAATTTCCAGTATCTTGAAATTTGGACATTTTCATGCCAAAATCATTCCAAAAAAAAATAGAATTGTTTTCCCCTTGAGCTGCTCTGTAAGTCAGGGTGAACCCCCTTTTCTGCCCAATCCCCCACCTCTGCAGTGGCAGGGAAACTGCAGTACTTTAGGGTTTTATGAGAAACGTATTTCCACAAAATGATCGAACAACTAAAATAAATCAAATGTGCAGAAAATGGAATTTCAAAGAGGAATCTCCCTTATATCAATAGAGGATAATCTCTCCATTGATAATAACAACACACATTGATGTTTTCTTCCCATCAAAAATCCCATAAAGTTTCATCGAAATCAGCTCAGGTGAAAGGCCTCCAATTACACAGATCAGTTCTAGAATAAATCTGTAATCAAACAAAATTCATCACACACATCATATCAAAGATGGATCACAGTCTGTGGATCCGATCAGATTTTTTATTAAAAAGCCAATATCAGCCCCAAATATTGGTCTAACCCTGGTTGCTACCTTGTTTCCCAAAACTTTCATCGTGTTGGGAATCACCTTTGTCCCATTGGAAGCCAGTTGATAAAGACGTTGTGGGAAACCCGCCGTCCTCTCTCCTCCGCGGCTGACGTTTGGCAGTTTCCCCAGCCTGCCATCACTACTTGTACGCGTGCGATTGATGTTTTACGGTGTGCCTATTGTCTGAATGAGCCATACGAAAGGGAGACTAGACTGTGAAGATGTGTTTGTTCCAGTCAGCAACGTGTAGCAGCTTCCTTTTCCCCTTTCGTGTTTGTATGGATCCATTTTCATGTGCTTTCATCACCCCTCAACAAAATGTCTTGGAGTAGTTTTTTTCCTTTCATGCCTTTGATTTCATTTGTTTGCAAGTGACAAAGAAATGAGATGGCACTGCTAAGTTCCTGTTGTGCTGAAGTAATTTTTCAAGATATGTTTCTAGATATATTCCCTCCTCAGCCTTTCCAGATAGTAAATTTTAATTGACCTAAGTAATAGTGGCTTGGTGGCGACTCGTGCAGCCGTCATGCTGTATTGTTTATATTAGCAATTTACGACCAAAATTCTCTTTCCATGTATAGTTATAAATCTCTCTAAAACTTTAAAAAAAATTCTTTAAATGTATGTATACTAACATTTCCCAAAGCAAACTCTCTCAACTCTCTCACTCTCTCTCTCTCTCTCTATTTAGAAGTTTGCCATTGAATAATGATTATCAGAAAGCCAGAGGTTTGTGCTTTGAGGTTAAAGACCATCCCTTAGAATTTGCTAATTTGCTTTTCCAAGCTTTACTTAAGCAGAAAGTCAAAAATCAAATGCACTATTCACAGAAAGAGTCACCTTAGATTACCTAAATAACAAAAAAAAATATAATAAAACGGGTTCTGAATATTTCCTCACTGAAGATTCAGTGTTAATCAAAGCTAGAATTATAAAATAATATACAATCTTCTATGTTTGAGTGTTGGACTTGCTGCATGTCTCGTTGAGCTTTGGCCTGATGCTGCTTGGTCACTGGACGATGGGACTGAAAAGGGCATGAATTTATTCCTCCTAATTCAGAACACATGCTTGTTATTGACTGTAATATTTGTTTTGTAAAATACAGAGTTGTTCTTTGCCCTGCATTCATGCAACTGAAATATAATAAAACTTGAGGAAATAAAACTGTCCATGTCAACTCCAGTGTTTTTCTGTTCTAACACAGATTGTTTAATGGTGTTCCTGAACGTGCAATGCAAATCTCAACCAAGTTGGTGACCGTCAGTACTTAGTGCCACTGGTAATTAGTGCCATATTTTTTTACCAGGCAGTAAAGCGTCGTTAAAGAGACTTTTTATGGGCGGCTCTGGCTCTTTGGTCTGAGAAAGTCAGAAAACTGAGAGAAACTAGAATGCATGTTTGCATCTCTGAAAATCAGCAAAAAATGAACCACTTCTATGTGTTAAAAGAATGAGGCACACAGACAGCTTTTTCAGGTATAGTTCTTACTCCATTCAATTTAAATCAGCAACACTTTTTTTACACTTACGTTTTTATTAAATTGACTACAACATTAGAATAAAGCAAAATACAGTGGTTAAATGGTTGATTATTGCCAGTATGCTACACTGATTTCATTTTATCAGTTCATGCACACATTACTGTCTGAAATTCAACATAGCAAAGAAATGATAAGCTGCTAGTCATAAACTTAATAAGGAGCTTTGTCTAGTTGGAATGAAACACATCCAAACTTGAGGAAATAGCTGCAACAAGTTTGCACTTAGAAAATAAAAAGGACAAAACTAAAAATTACGCCTACATATGTTTTCAGAACAGCAAAAGTCATTAAATAAAGCCTGGTAACCTTGTTTTAACAAAAGCAGTATTCATTCTCATTACATGTACTTTAATTTAACGACAAGCAGCTTCAGTTGCATCCTGGAGAACAGATTGAATACATAAAAAAACAATATCTGATGTAAAACGTGTTTAATTTGCCTGCTATGAGTGACTCCATTATTAATAAAATAGAAATGACCTTTAACGAGGAGCGTTTGCCCCTGCCGTTCCCTCCAGAGGAACATTCAGGAAGCTGACAACATTACGCAACAGGAAGAAAAGGAATACTACATCTATTTTACTAGAAATTTTTTATTTGGTCCTACATGTTATTACATACATTATTGGATGTGCAACATCTGGAAAAGCATTGACAAATTGAAGTAACAGTAAATCATCGTCTCCTGGATCTTCATGGCTACTGCTGAAACACCAAGGTTTTTTTTTTTCTTGATATGTGATAATTAACAATCTAGTTCATATTTAATCACCATAGCACTGACTGAAAAAACTGAATTGGCACACAGGACAAACTATGTACTATAACTATATAACTATATGCTATAAAATGACTGAGTGTATTAAATAATTTGCATTCAATAAAATGCAGGTGGGTGTATCTTACATACTGTAGCTAATATAATTATTAAAAAAAAAACACTCAGCACAGTTAGCTCTGTATTCCATTAATTTTTCAAAGCATTGCTATAATAATTAAGTGGAAGTGGAAGGTCTCAGGCTGGATCCCAGCAGCAGCCGTGTGTCCTGTCTCAGAGTGCCCTTGAGCAAGACGCTGATTCCCATCCTGCTCAAACACTACCTGTGACTAACTCTGGATTAAAGTCTAAAATGTGAATGTAAACTTAAATCAGAAGTTGCAGTGCCACACAGGAACTCTTAACACACAATAAAAGCTTAGAGTCAGTACATTGTCGTTTTGAGTCAAAGTAGCCATTAAGTGATGAGAACAAGACATCAAAATCATCCATGTGTGCCTGGTAGATAACAGCATACACTAAGTTGAGCCATTAAGATGTCACTAGCATTTTTAAATTAAATTACAAGTTGTCTTTTTTTATCATATGTTCTATAGATTCATGAATAAATATCATTCAGTTAGTATAAACTCATGCAACCCGGTTAAGCCAAGTGTACAGTTTCCTTTGGCCCATTTCTGTTGCCACTAGAGCTTTGTCACTAGATTTAGCAACTTTTTACTCCCTGACGCCCTACCCACAGCAGGTTTATCTCTCAAAAGCAACTGGCAACAAATCTAATAACTCTTTCAGACCATGAATAACAATGTTAATGTGTTGACACCCAGAGCTTTTGGCAAGAAATCAGGATGTCTGATGCTGATCCACATGCTTGCCTGTCTAATCCAAACAGATCTGATCACATTTCTTTCCGTTATGCAGTGTAGATCGTCCGCCTGCTTAGACTGCAAAAAATAGCAAGCAAAAAGCAAAAATTAACATCCAAATTAGCTTATGACGTCAACTGGCAACATCTAGTGATTTTTTGAGCAAGAGCTTTCCTGCCAGCACATTCGCTTCCTATGTAAACAGCGATAGTAGTAAGTAGCTAGTAATTTTTACCAGTCTCCTACACAAAACTGCCATACTCACTTGCATTTAGCTTTAGAGCTGCTACAAGTTCACATTTTTCACTTTTGAGTTATTTACTGTTACTCAACATGCTCTATGCTTAAGTATGAATATTGAGTCTACAATCACCTCAACACACTTTAGCAAACATAGTGTTTGCTCAAGTGTCAGCATTAAGGCCCAGAGCCCATGATCTACCAGGGACAAATGAATGATTTTTATGTGTCTGCTATCACCAATTAATGACTAAATGGACTGGGGCAATCTACCAAAATTTCAGTGAATTCCGTCATGTTGCTTGTGTCCTCCCATGGCCTCTCTGGGTGTGACTTACCTTGGATGTTTCAAACCAACCAGACTAAATCCATGTGAATGAATGCAGGCTATGGGGCCCCCAGAGGCTCCCCAGTACACCTCACAGTAGCCCTGTGCCTGAGCAGCATGCCAGCATCTCCAATGGTGATTAGGGAGGTGACCAGCAGGGTAGCACTGCCAACACTTGTCACTGTCTTCAGTGAGGCCTTAGTCTCCATCCAGTGTGCCCTGTGAACAGGGAGACTGCTTAGAAACCAGTACTGCCTACACCAAGGGGGTTCTCAAACTTTTTTCACATCCCAGACCCTCAAAACGTCTCACATCACATTACAGGAACCCTCATGTCGAAGGTTTTTAGCTATTTATTTAGTATTGAATTGAGCTGTCTGCACTGCACAAGAAGAGATAATCGTGCATTAGAATAGCAATAAGATTTAAAAACACCATTATGAAGTGCTTTGCAAAGGGTAAGAAAAAACACCAAATTAAGAGCAACAGCAATGAAAATACACCAAGAGTGCAAACAGAAGTTGAAAACAGTACAGTAACATTTATTTTCATACATTCACTAATAGGGGAAACTGTAGTGATTTTAATTATAGTGAAATCTAATACGTATAATTTTAAATAATGAAAATCCTCAGATCCATTAGAGTGGCCAGACTATGGACCTGCGGTTCTCAAAAATGTTCATATCTCAGACCCCCAGACAGACATACATTAGGCCACTGCCATCCATTTGATAAGATTTAGTGTCAGCAACCCATAACCGAAGGTTTTAATTTTGTCTTCATTTAACCCCTTGAACCCTGATTTTCCCGTAAATTTCCTCTTAAGTAGCTTTAATAGAAAAAAATCCATATTGTAGGACAGTGTCACATCCATATTGTGTATCTGCATGGTTGCAGCTTCATTGAAGCTACATCACACTTACATTGAGTGAAATATTCAAAACCAAGATGCCATTGTTTTAAGGCTGCAACATTACATCAAATAGAAAATATCTATATGAATTTTTACATATTTCCCTGGAATTCAGGAGGGCATATTTGGGATCTTTCGAAACCTTGGGATCTCCACTACAATTTACAATAAAGTTCTGTGAGTTTGAATAAAGCTCGGCCATGCAGCAATGATCAGCAGAGCTGAAGAGGTTAATAAAGAGGTAGTAGTGAGAGTGAAAGAGGTTTACAGTAGACACTCTCATACATTCAGGGGTGATTTCTAGGAAATCAAATGATATTGAACTTGAACTACTTGAACTAGACCTCCTGGAACTCGTCCAAGGACCCCTGCAGGTCCCTAGACCCCACTTTGACAACCACTGGCACAGAGACAGCCTTAACCTCTTTCAAATCGTGTCATCTATCTGTAGAAATGGATCTAGTGCGGAGCATAACATCTGTCCAGGACAAACCTGGAGATCTACTCAAAAACACAACACATTGATCTGAGCTCAGCCTGTTCGGTCCTGTCAAGTCGGATGCAGATTAGATGTGAATCAAGAGTATGACCAGGGTTTTTCTGGATCAGCTGCAGTTTCGCCTGCCATATCTAGTGCACATGAAGCACATTTATCAGTGTCAATTTTCAAACATGATGCAGAGCTCTTCTTTTGCTGGGCTTCATGTGAGGTTAGAAATGCAGGAAAGAAGATGATGACCTCTACAGAACTGAATTCAGGGGTTGTAGTGGAGGATAGACCCATCTAAACTAAGTTTACCTTTGTTTATAGTCTTCATTAGATGAAATTTGTAGCAAATAATAGTAAATAGCATCAAACTAATGTAGGTGATAAAAAAAAAGGTTTATTTTAAGGTGAAAATTCATAAATGAATGTTTTTCTACTGATTTTTGTTCATTCTATTCTGGCCACAGTTTTTTATTTAGGCTACTGGGCCTATATTACATCACACCGACAAAATATATTATATGACATTGTTCAGAGCATATAATGACAACTTTGCAGAAATATTACAGTAACGTTTGTAGCATCTTGAAAATGACTTAAAAATCAAAACAAAGGTATATTTTCTGTCTTGAGATTTCAGCTTGCCTCTGCGGCCGCCTCTTGAAAAACGACACAAACGTAAATTTTAACAAATTTCTGGTCTTTAAAATAAAACTCTACTACTCTGATATTTTGCCCAGGCTATAATCACAACATCAGTTAAATTATAGGCCCACGTTTTAAAGCAGTTTGTCGAAATCGTCTGAGTAGGAACTTTGCCTGATGAAGTGTAGAGTCTCGCTGAAAAGTAATGAGTGTGTTGTGGAGTTTAACTGCTGTAATGTGGTTACAGTGAACAGGGTTACGTGTTTGTGTGTGGCCTTATTTCTCACGCAGTGACAGCGTCATGTGATTGAAGCCGAAGCAAAGCTCGTCCCTTCAATGAATTAAAGCAGAGAAGTAAAAAGCTTTTTCCCCCTCCGGCCTTCAGGTAGCTTCTGCTCCTCTGCTGCAGTCTGTAATATGATTCAATGTTCCCGTCGCAGCAGCTGCAAATTGAATTTCTCGCCGCTGTCAACAGATCTGGAAAATAAAGATGTTTGGGCTGGTTCAAAAAAATAATAAAAAAAAAAAGAGCCGAAATGTGTCAAATCTAACATGATTGTCTAATTAATCTATTGCTATCCTACCTGAATAGTTTTTTAAAAGACCCGATCCGTCGTGTTTTTTAAATTTATTATTTATTTATTCACTTATTTATGTTCTCTAATAAAGCAAAAGTTTAGAGCTGGTAGGCTCTATCGTGAAGACATCAAACTGTGAA
>OMKZ01016082.1:0-10383 GCA_900302535.1 Neoniphon sammara | reverse complement strand
CAAACAACCAATACTTTTATTTATTTATTTTTTTATCTTGAAGAACGTGTTTTCACAGTAAGGAAACACATTTGCCGCCGACTTTATAAGTGACTCATACCTGAGTTTTTGTCTTTTGTTTTTTTTTTTTTGCTTCAACTGGAAAAGGGAAAGCATCTTCAAAACTCTTTTTGACAGATCAGAATGTCATTCTCTGTCTGCTTTGGTTTCTCTGCCTCGCAGTGATGGCTGTCTCAGAGGAGCACTGAATGAGCTGCTGATTAGATTAATAAGGCAACAGATTGAATGTGGTGATGTGTTTGGTTTACAGGTCATTCCCAGAGCCCCTCTCCCTCTGTGGTCGCCATAGAGCACTGGGCAGTAAAGCCATTTGCTGCCAGCCACAGATGCTGATAGTTCCCATGAGAGCTGGTGTGGTCGGCTTACTAGGCAACAGGCAGGGCGATCATGTTGCTTTTTTTTTTTCATTTCCACATTCACTGCATGCCTTGTTATTGCATCTTATTAAGGCTATAAAAACGTGCAAAATGATTATTCTGCGTAAAGCCTTGTGGGACAATCGTGAATTTACCACTGACACCAACTGAGTCCTCTTGGTTTACTTTGATATTTCACCAGAGGAATTGAAGTGCAAAATCTTTTAACATGGATTTCTAATATCCTGGTGTTGATATTGCCTTGCTGTTATCAAGGTCCACTGAGGCTGTGCAAAATATTATTCTATGAGGAAATAGCAGATAATGGAGTAATGTCTCGCAGTAGCCTGCGCTCCTCATTTCTTTTCCTGTATAATCACTGATATGACATGATATAATGACAAATGAAAAATATCACATTTCAAACCAGCCAACACCTCGCATTTATCACTGGTCAGGAAATACCCAAAGGGTGAAGCCATAGTGCTTACCTGAGACTGTAGCCTATTGATCTCAGCTGGCAACGCTAACTGTGCTCTATTCATCCTGTTCTGGCTGAGGTCTCGCACAAACAGAGCCGTCAATCAACCATTCAGCGTACCACTGGCCCCGCCCTTGACATCAAGCTAACAACATCATTTGTCTCTTTTCTGTAGAATTATAGGGCTATGCACGGGGGAATCCTCTTTCATTTAGCTTCTAAAGATGGAGAATTAAATTTAAGGTTTAATTAAATCGTAATGAAACTCGAACTGGATGCAATATAAACCTCCTTAAGCTCTAGCTTTGCTCACAATAGCCTTTTAAAGGATTGTCTCCTGCATTATCTTATGGAAAGCACATTAGCTGCGTTGTCAAAAACAGAAAGATACAAACACAGTGGTATTGTCTGTGGCTAACAGTGTGTGTACTGTTGTTATGTGCTGTAACACATTGCCATTCAGTGTGCTGTGTACACACGGATGCCTGATGGTGATGTGTGGGTGAACGGCCACCATGAATATGTATTGTTGCATGCTGGGTTAAGTATCTGGCTCAAGGTCAGAGCAACAATGTCACTATGTCAAGAATCCTGATCAGCCCTTCCCTCTGCCAGGGCAATATCTGGAAATAATATTGACACCTTAAACAACTGATGAATTCATTGGGAGCTCGAAAAAAATCCATCTCAAATGATTTTCCCATCAGTAAAAAAACGGAATGTGGACATTAATAATTCATCTAGATTCTGAAGCAATTGATCCACCGAGATGGTGGAGTCTTGACGGTTGGGAGGGCCAGGGAATTACTCCTGCACATACGGATCTGTCCACAAAAACTATCTACAGTGTGCACATGCGCACATACACACACACATATATACACATGACACACATGCACACAGAAGCCCAAATCTCTCTATTTATTTTCATTGTTTGTTTTTTTTTTAAAAAAAAACATCTCAATTCTCAAAAATGTGAGGAAAATACCAGATGTTCATATCTCCTGTGCTGCTATTAAAGGCTAAACAATCATGCTTTAATGTCAAGATGCTAAATTACATCATTAAATAATAATGAGGCTTTTTGAATTTATCAATTTGCCAGCAATATCAGGTTAGCATTCGCATTTCCATCCTAAATTTATTCAGCGATGCCCCATTTCTGCAGTAGGTAAATGGTGCCTCACTGTCTCTGTATCCATGAGTTCTTGCTTTGAATTGAGTTTATCCAATTATCTTGCAGGTGTGACATCACTGAAGCTGAAGAAAGCCTAGGAGGCAGAGAAAGTGCTGCCAGTTGAATGAGAGATAAGCAAATGAAAAAGATGCAAATGGGGAAAGTTATTTTGAAAATTTCTGAATGTCTAAGCTAATTGGTCGCTAGAGAGAAGATGCTGATGCAGAGGTTTTTGCTGTCTGCTGCAAAGCCACCCACTCTAAAACTCACACAAAGGCACAAAGGCGAGCATGTGCGCACACAACACGCAAACACATCCACACATAGACACTCACATACTGCTTCTGTCACAGCTCTGGCATTAACATCCTACCTCTCTTGCTTAACAATACTCTGTTCTGCCTGAATTCACTATGAGACACATTAGACGTCATTTAGTTCCTCTCTTCCATTATCATTTCTCCTGCCAGCGGTCTTTTGTTCTGCGTTGTGTTAAAAGCTGACATTAGCACACAGGAGTGTCCTGCTTTTGTCCTTTTCATGAAGCATTTCAATCTCTCACCTGTCATTAACCGAGATGGTCTGTCTGTCTGAGTCACATTTTACCGAGAGGAGCTGTATAACTGTTCTCTCCACACCCCATTAGAGACCAGGGAAGAGCCCCAATAAGCCTGGAACTCTCTGTGTGGGATATATGCACACTAATACACTCTCACACACACATACAGGCACACACAGATACACACACAGTCACAAAGAAGGCATGTGGCTCCTTCCAAATAGCCACTATGCATTTGATAAAGATGCTGTATAAACCAAAACAAAATGAACACAATTATGACTTATAATGAGCTGCAGAGGGAGCGGAAGACACCTGTTTGTTTGCACAATGTTTCACAAACACTATGTGGTTAATCACCTGAGGTGCTGCCGGGCTGACACTTATCTGCATTACAATGGAGGGGTCGGCCTGCATTAAACACGCAGATGCTGTTCCGTTTCACTGTGGCTTTTCAGTTTTGGCTTGCCATTTCCACAGAGGGAGAGATGCAGATGTTCTCTGTTGTGCTGCACCTGCAATTCCACCCCACCTCCTGCCTGCAAACCATCAAAAACAGATATATGAACCTACAATGAGCCGAGTAAAAAATACCAACCCCAACAAAGACAGGAAAGGAAGACATCAAAAACGATTTCAATCTCGCCCCAATTTTCTCTCAATAGTTGTCTGCAAAGTGCTTCTCTTTTTTTCAGTGGGGAATAAAGAGAATCCCATTCCATATTTCTTATTTTACTAGCTCCGTTGGCTCTGATGGCCTTTCAACAGCTGTAGTTACAACTTTATTTGCTACCTCCATAAAGGTGACTTATAAGCCGTTATCACAAGGCCGGCCAGAAACGTCAATACAAGATTAAAAGGTGTGAGCAGAGAAAGGGACAGACTTCATTAAAGTTGATGTAGAGCTGCAAAAACCTATCGATATGTGAGCGAGACAACGAGGGTACTTGAGAGGTACAATTGAGTTTTGGCCTCTCATTGACACCTATTGACTCCCATTGATTTGTTATGAGATGTAACAAGCTGAAGGGGATTTTTTTTTTTTTTTTTTTGTAAGGATTTTTTTTTCGGTAAAGATTTTTTTTTTGTCATTTCTGGTTTATTTGACATTGACAGCAGAGATAGACATGAAGGACAGGGGAGGGAGAGAGAGGGGATGATGTGCAGCAAAGGGCGCGAGTCGGAATTGAACCTGCACTGCCGCCTTAATAATAATACTACGTGATGCGTGCTCTACACGGTGATCCACCGGAGCGCCCCCATGAAGGGGAATCTTACTTAGTTGAGCAGTCTTTTTTTAGACAGTAGTGAAAATTGCCAACATATCCAAGGAGTTTAGCAGATAGCAAGGGAAAAGGAGGAATTAATCTTTCACCACTGAACTAAAACAAGCCCGAGGAACATCTATCTAATATGTATGTTGCATCGCCATGACGATGAAGGATATCTACACTCTGTGGGTCATAGCATGGCATGAAAATACAGCGCATAAGGACATTGCTGCTAGCTGTTGTGGCTAATTAGCGACTGTCTCACGTTTCATACCACATCACACAGTTTTGTGCTAGTTTGCCTCTCAGCTCCCAACAACACAGTGAAGGCTGTAGCAGGTGAAAGAGTTCATTAGAGCTGCAAGCTGAGGCCCACAACAAGCAGCCTCTTCACAGGAATAGCAGAGCTTAGCCTCCAGCTGTGACCTCTCCCATCCAACATGCAGAGATAATATGGCAGCGCAGAGACCAAAGGCCAACAGTGTTCACATAAAGGATCACACTTTGGTCAAGTCACAGAGTTTAACAACTAGTAGTGCAGCACAAACGTGCCTCGCAGCATACTGCCCTGAGTCTACCCCTGCAGCAGCTCCTCCATAACCATAACTATTTGGGCCTTTTGAAAAATTATTTTATCTATGAATATTTACAAAGGTCAATGCTTCAAAATTTTGGAAAATGTTTAAAGAAATGTGAAGAGTCAAGGTTAGGGGTCTGATGAAGGCAGAAAACAAAACATCCGCACACATACATTACTCTCTGTGCATTCTGAATATGTTTTGCCAACCCTTCAAACAGCAGCAGAACTTACTGTAGTTGTTTTTTATATTGCCACAGGAAATTATACCTACCAGTGTGACAGCTATAGAATAACACCACTATCATTCAGCACTACTATCATCTCCCAAGCCTCCCAGTATATAAAAAAAATCTTTCACCCACAAGCTGGATGGGGGCAGATGCAAGGAAGTCTATGAGAAGATGAAATGAATTTAAATTGATATGTATCCTGATGTAACCTAGAGCCAGAGAGAGCCTCATGCCCTGCAAGGGGAGAGAGTGAAGCTCCTTCAATAACTTAGATCATTTCTGCATTATTTGCTATTTTGGCAATAAAAATGAATTGCTTTGCATATTATCATTATTCTTTAATCTTCTAGAGAGGGTAAATTGTACTCTGTCCAATTGGATCTCATACTACACACTGATTTTGAGAACAGCCTCAGACAAGATTTAATCTTTCACCACTGGCAGATGTTCCTTGTGTATGTTGCATCATGGCTGCACACATGATGATGTCTTTTTCTCCCCCCTTATGTTAGGACCTCGCTGTGGAAAAAGCTGTCTGAAATGAACTTCAATCAAAAAAAGGAACCACTAAACCACTCACATTTAATGTTGCTTGTAACTTTAAAAAATTTAACAAACTTGCAGTTTGCTCTCTTGGGTGCACACACCATCCATTGCCTCCCAAAGTTTGTATTTTTACTAATGGTTTGCCGAGTAATTTTTCTTAAATGCTTTTGCTCAACCTTCAGTTTGGTCTGTTGAGAGAAACAAATCACTACAACAGATCAACAAACCTTTAAGAGGCTTTACTGAAAGCCTGGAATCAAATGGTAGCTGTTTCTTAGTTCTGGATAGCTTAGTACTGCACTAGTGTGACAAATAGATGTGTTGCCTTCAAATCTACTTTTATAAAATGTTGTCTAACAGCAGTATAAAGTTCAATAAATCAAATCTTTAATTTTGCACAGGAGATCTTTATTGAGGTTGATGTTTAATGATCGTGTCATCATCACATGATTGGTAACGCCTTGGACCGGCACCACCGAGCGCACACCTTAACTTTTCCCATTAAGGATACTGTTAGTGAAGTTAACCACCATGTCTGTCTTTTCCCTTTTCCCTTTTCCCATTCCGTTGACAAATGATTATTCTAACGGCACCATCCTGTGTGAATCTGTTTAATGGCATCTCTCAATTGTTTGTAAGATTAATAATGACAGAAAAAATGGGTTTCTTGTCTATATTTTTTATGTGTTTTCATGTGGACCGAGACCTTGTGCTCAAACCTTAGCATGTAGAGTGAGGCGGCATACAGCATCACTGCATGAGTTTATGAAAGTTTACTAATAACTTGGCTGACTGTTGAAAAGCATTTCTAAGCAAGTCACGAAATGGCATGTTACTGTTTTGCGATATAAAATCAATTTGTCGGTGATGAATGTAATTAATAAGGTAATATAAATATTCATGAATAATTCATGGTTTGTTTAAAGGTAGATTAGGATTAAAAACAAGATTAAAAGAGTTAAATGTTTTGATAAAAGGTTAAAACTATAATTCTTTCATAAGGCTCATACTGCAAGATTGGTTGATAATTACACTATCAAGAAGCATTTGGTCCAAGTGTAAAAAACTAGATTGTTTCAGAAATAAGGGGATTATTTAGTGATTGTGTTTTTGCCCTTCTGCCATAATGCAGGGTGTAGCTATTCAGCTGCTGTGCTGTGGCGCTGAGACTAAGGGAAATACTGGGAGTTATTTTATTGCATTTATCATCCGAGAGGCTGTGAGTGAATGCAAGCGCTGTGTCCATGTGTCTTTTCACATTATTTCCCCCTTAACAGTGTACAGCATTAGCCCGGACAGAGTTAAGGATTTGATTTCCGCTGGGACAGCCATGCAAAAATGTATGCATTCATGCTCTGTGCTTTTTGGATAACTGCCCATTAAATGAAATATGTTCGCTCATCTCTCATATTAATTGTTTTGCTATAAACAATAGAGCTTGTTCAAGCATAAGCTGAGGGCGCTTGACTCATTTGAGCCTTCCTCCTCTCCTCCTCCTCTCCTTGTTCTACTTGTCTGCCTCCACCAAATGTGTAATGGATTGTGAGTATACACCAGCCAAGAAAATCAGCCAACCAATCAAGATGCCCCCTAGCAGTAAATCCACTAGCTCTTTTGAGGAAATGGCTGAAGAGCTGGAGTTCCTATCCATAAAAAGCCCAAGGGAAAGCACTTCCTTATGCAGTCACCATGTGTATTTACCAGGTTGACACATCATAATATTTAACTAACAAATCATTACTGCTATAAATAAGTAGGGAAATACTAAGAAACTACACCTGAATTACTCAAAACACCTCTGATATTTGTTCTAGTATCTGCAGTTGTCAAAGGTTTAGGATGTTAACAGTGAGAATTTAATAATTCCCACAGAATCAGGCAACACTTTACCACTTTCAAGGAATAACCTTGTTGCTGCCAAAGGTTTACATTAGTGATTGTATCCATTCTAGGAAAGAGGGCAACACTTTCTTATAAATTAAGTTCTCTACAGTAATTGCTCATGTCAAGAGGGGAGAAGGCTATTAAAATACTATATAAAACTATGAAATTGTTTTTGTTGTAGAAAGTATTAGGAAATATATCAAGAATGTCCTCACACAAACCCTAATAATTCAATTTCCAGAGTAAGTAAATGCAAACTGAGCTATCACAGGAAGTAAAGTTTCTGTGGTATTACAAATACGAGCTCTTAACAGAACCAAAGGCAACACTGGACCCCTAAATGTTGAGTAGGGCTTAAAATATTTCGCAAAACACAATATGTAACTGATGCTCCACTGCCTGCATCAAAAGTGGTCATTCATTTTAAAGATAACATATATATTGTGCATTTAACATAGACAACACCCATAAGAAATGTAGCAATCCTTGCCTTAGGTTTAAAATTAATGGTGCATTCAAAGTAATAAATAGTACTGGACTTGGCAGATTGACTCAGGGAGGAAACAGAAAAGTATTAACATTTAAATTTTTTACCTTCTTCTGAAAATGATTGGACTATCACTGCATCTGGGGGAAAATTAACCTAAGTGGTTAACTTGAGTGGCTGCTGTAAGCATCATCTGAACTGAGATGTGGAGAAAAACGCTGCACACAAGACGTTGGGTTTGGCTGCAGCTTTGTATTACACCTGCCAATATAAAATGAAAAGAGTTGGGATGTAAGTGCATGGTTAAACCTTAATCTCCCACATGTAAAACAAAAGTCTCACTTTAACATTAGCTAGCTGCCAGAAATACCTTGAGCAATACTTCTCTGTTGGGTAGCTGCACCTTTCCACAGTGAGAGCGAGGCTCTTTGTCATCAATTAAGTGGGTAAACATCTACAGAGAGAAAACTCTGTCACAAAACACTGCATACAGTATGTGTTCACAAAACTGATAACCCACTTGGAATGTACTTTGAAGCTGCCTGGAGCGCTTTTTATTGATAAATGGAGCAGAGCTGAATAGCTACCCATCAGCTTCAGATCTTCCAGATGGGAAGTGGCTGAGACTTGCATTCGCTGTAATTTGACCAGTACCACAACATAAAAACAAACAAACAAACAAACAAACAAAAAAAAAGGATGCCCACTTTTCATTTTTAAAACTCTTCTTGGCAAACATTTTGCCAATAAAGGGTAACATTTTTTTTCTTACATAAAAGAATTGCCTCAATTACTAGAGGTACACAATTAGACTTGGGCTATGGCTGATATAGACCTTCAGTACAAGATTGCTCCTTGAATTGATGGGTAATAAAGAAATTGTTTCCAAGGAACTATAGCCCAATTCCCTATAGTAATTATGCCATTCAACATCTGCTATTACCTTCCTAAACCTGTGGCAAATAAAATACTAGAACTGATGAGTAATACCAAAGGTGTTTTTAAGTAGTTTCCTGAGCACAAATCTCCTAAGTTACTGCTGTTATTACTTAGTAATTTATCATTAATTTACCCTGTAACTTAAGATGACTATATAAGGAACAATTCAAGGATTTAACTGTTCCAATTACTACTAATCTTTATTACTGATACTATACCATGAATACTGTTGTTGGTGCTTGCTTTATATAGGTGGGATTTTACCTCTTTTGAACAATTCAGACTGGCTAGTTGAATTTCAAATAGCCTACTTTTCTGTGATTTTCCAAATGTGTTGGCCTCTTAACATCTCCACCCATCTGGCACCATTTGGAAATTCTGTACCAGGTCTTGTTGAGGCTGTTTGAATAAGCCCATCCAACATTTTGGCAATAGCATCTGAGCGCGACAGAAAGACACAGCTGTATAAGAGAAGCTATCAGACTGCCCCTGATGAGAAGGTGAGTGCTTCTATAGGCAACGGAAAGTGTATGATGGCAGTTAAAAAATAACGGCCATGAGAGGTGTTTTGTATTCTCACTCCTGCACTCCTCGTTCTTCTTTAGACTTTGATTCAAACAATAGATTGCTTTTATGGTGCGCTTTCATCTGCTTTTTGTTCAGCAAGGTCAGAAATGAATTTGTCTAACAGATACCTTTTTTCCCCTTGCTTGTATGAAGAGAAACGAATATGTCAATATAGCGAGCGTGATGCACAGAGAACAAAAACCTCCACTCCACTTTGTAAGATCACGTGAATTAAAGGCATGGGAGTCACGCTGTGTCAATTATCCAACCTTCTCACTGAAGGCTTAGAGATAAGTAGGAAGATCAGACTGACTCTACAGATGTCCATTTGAGATGTTTTGACCTTGGGGTGTTGTCTTTGTGTTCTTACCTAGAAGTAGAATAGGGAAGCCTGAAAGTACCTTGTTGAGTTTCTAGTGTGGGGACGGGTTTTGATCCAAAATATTGAACTTACATTTGCGCCTCTCTGTTTTATTTTCTAAGGTGTGAACTGTGAAAAGGTAGCAGAAAGAGGTCTTAAGAAGGCCACATGAGAAAAATGAATGGAACCACTTCTAATGCAAAATGAAAATATGTATGTTCAGTATAGCAGCTGCAGAGATTAAAATGTGTGCATGGGCAAATGGAAAAGTGAATATGGCAATACAATAGGCACACTTTAGACAACACATTTCAAGACGATACAGTGATGATTGCTGCCTAAGGGTAAGTATATCCGCTCAAAACGTGCAAAGTGTGCATGCATTGCATTTATATTGTATTTTTTCGAGGCAGCGTGCCCCTCACTGCCTGCACTGACACTATCCTTCATGGCAAATATTGCACACCTCTCAAAATTATATGCCTGTGTGATGATAGACTCACAGGTTGTCATTAAAAGCAGTAAAGCAAGTGATGTGCTACATTACCAGCAGAACAGTTGTAGGGCTTGCTCAACAGCCCTTCTCTTCATTAAAAGTTAGTTAATTGACAATGAACTGGATCTATTTGTGAAGGAGTAATGGACTGGGAGGGAAGGTCAGGTTGGGTGAATCAAGACTAATCTCACTTGCTTCAATTAGTATAAGATTTAAATGGCAAAACAGCTCTCAGCTTGTTTAAAGATAGGGACAAAAAACACCTAGAATTTTAAATATGTATGCATATGTCTGTTTTATCTATCTGTATCTATGTTGGCTGAAATCTTAAGAATAACGACTCCAAACCAATGCTGCCTCTATCACAAATCAAAAACTAAAACATGTCG
>OMKZ01016080.1:53197-66165 GCA_900302535.1 Neoniphon sammara | reverse complement strand
ACGGTATACAAAGAAGGGAGGGGCTTGTCTGCTTATCAACATACCAGGGGGAGGGGCCAACGACACTCACATACACACTCACTCACGCAGAGTCCCACACACAGCCTCTCTCTCTCTCTCTCTCTGTCTCTCTCTCTCTCTCTCTCTCTCTCATATACATACAGTAGGCAGCCTGTTAGACAGGTTACACCCAGAGAGTCTCCCGTCTCCCCTCCACCCAAGCCTCACCCAGACTGGAGACTGGTTGTGAGTAGTGGATATACCAGTGCCACCCATGTACTTCAAAAGAGATTACCCTGCAATAAAGGAACTTTTTTGTTGCATTTTATTTGCTTGAGTTGGGAGTGGGTTAGACAGTGATTGAACAAATAAACAGTTCATATGGGGGTAAAAATAGGCAGACCAGAGAGATGCACAGACTAAAAATCAAAATCTGTAACGATGCTTATCAAACTTGGACCATAGAGAAGTAGTTAATGTGGTGGGCTGCAACTGTCACGTGGACATTGGTACAAAGTCCATGTTTTGTGTGTGTGTGTGTGTTGTATTTTTTCATACCAGTAGCTAGGCTATATATGGCTTATATTTCTTCTTCCATATTTTATAAAGGCTACAGTCATAAACACCTCTGGGAATAGTATGTGGACTTCTGGGAAAAACTGGGAAGTTTCTTGGCCGAAATGGTTATAGTCCAGTGGCTCAAAGTTTATGGCTAAGAAAAACCATGAAAAAATAAAATAAAATAAAATAAAATAAAATAAAATAAAAAACACTAGGCGACCTCTGATTTATTGATTGAATCTGACTAACCATACTTCAGAAGACATACTTTATTTTCCCTCTGGAAATGTGATTCATTAAATATTAATGGAAGAGTAACATGGGCGGAAAGATAGGCACTTACAAATATGAAAGGTCATGAATTGGGTTTAAATCAATAACACTGAAAGAATATGAGCTTTAGCCACTAAGCCAGCACATTCCCCTTTAGGTTATGGATAGATTTATTTTATAAATTCTGTACCACAGAGTAAAAGCTGCAGGTGATGCCATATTTTTGACTATAGTATATAAGCAAGCAAGGAGGGTGAACACCCATATGATTTGCTGGTCGGTGCTTATTGTCTTTCAAGTTCATCCACATTATCATTCTCAAAGAAAAATAAAGATGAGTGCTTAAACTAAAAATACACTGGATTGTGATAACACACAGGTCTAATTTTAAAATACCGCACACAGAAAAATGTAGCCAATAGCATGTGAAAAGATGTTGAAGCAATAAAAAGAGATGTTTAGAAATAGAAGAGATTAGAAATAACAAAGTACGAGGTTGAAGGAAAAAAACGAAAAAATATTCGAGTTCGTTCTTACGTTTGTACAATAAATGTTATTGTACTCTAGGGATGTACTAGCACTTTTAGACAATAAGTGGAGAAAAAATTATTACTACAGGAACGAGTTCAGATTTAAAAGGGAGGGATGTTATAAAGCGTCACTACTTTTCGCATTGGGAGACTAGTTGCTCGGAAGTGCCGGAGCTGCGCATGCCCAGTCGATTCACGCCGAGCAAAGTCACTAATGAATATTTAAGATTATTCCACGTTTAGCGCCTTTGATTGGACCATCCGGCTTAGTCTCCCTTCTCATGTTTTGGGGCCGATTTTTGAGGCTGCTCCGTAAATTACAGCAACTTGACTGTTTGAGCAGCAGTCTTCGGCTCCTGTCAGCGTAGTATTTAGATCTACTGCAGAATGGACGGAGAGCGCCACTGAGGAGGAGCATCCATGCTTCCCGAAGAGTCTATGTAGAACTGGATTTGGTCCTGTTTGGCTTCAGGTTAAAGAAAAAACACTAGACTTTTTGATACAGAGGTAACTAAGGGTCGCACAATTACCGGGCAGCACGGAATACGAAAAGGGATACTACAACTGTTCTGTTAAAGGAGAGGATGGTGAGTGATACTTAGACTGCTTTGTACGATGTATTTTGGTATTATTATTGCACTGTTTACTTTACAAAGTAAATATAACCCCCCATTTTCATATTTAACACAGTGCCTCTATTATTTGTCTCTCCATGGCATAGCTGTGGAATAATTTGGGCACAAGGTGTGTTATCAAAAAAAATTTCCAGTTTATGATCCCCAAACAGAAAAAACCGCGTTGGCAATTCTGTGTAGGTTTGTGTCTCCATAGTATTTTTTCTCATGAACCATATCGCTGAAGCCGCTCTGCAACTTGATAGATTGCTTTACTCGTGCCTTGTCATGGATAAAGTTTTTGTTTTCCCGGTAACGTTTCTTGGCGCTGCTTTACCCATTTGAGATAACATTTTTTCCCATTATCAGTCCCACGTTATTATTAATACCACAATCAGTAAGCATGACCTCCCCTTCTCTCTCCCTCTCTCCCTCTCTCTCTCTCTCTCTCTCTCTCTCTCTCTCTAAACAGTCTTATTCCTGGACTTTTTTATAGGCTGGAGTGAAACTAATTAGAAAACATTGACCCAGATCTATTGAATTTTACTCGCCTTTTAATCCTACAGAGATAATGAATGGCTTCCAGTCAGATATTTTGTCAGTAACAACATTAGTCAGATGAATGAGGTAAAGTCCTTTTTTTTTTTGAGGGAAAACCGGTTAGTCATAGAAGAAGAGGCAGAGAGCATGTGTCAGGCAGTGTGTGTGTGTGTGTGTGTGTGTGTGTACGTGTGTGTGCGCGCGTGCGTGCGCGTTGAGTGTATATAAGTGTGTGCTCATGTTCACATATGCCTGTGTATCACATGGGGACAGGTTTTCCTGGTTACTGCAGCAGACACGCCTAGAGCAAGTTATGAAGGAGGCTGTGTGGCCTTCTCCTTTGTATTTTGGCAACAATTAAATTCCCTCAGCCACCGTCCTTTGTGGCAGAATTCACACTGTGGTTGTTTATTGCTATGGAGCTGAATCCGGCATTTGAAGAATCAGAGCCTATTTCTCATTCCTCTTATCTTTGACACTGGGGTTGGTTCTATGTTATTGGAAGTGTCATTCTTGGCTGACAGTGCTCTAATTTTTCCTGAAGAGCACTCTTGCAAAAATTTGAATGAAAGAGTTTTTGTCATGGGTTTTCAATTTATTCTAAAGATGACTTGGTATGACTGGACTTAAATATATGAGGCTCTGAAATGAGACCAAGTCTCCAAATACTATGATTTCTGTACAATTTAACATTCTTAAGACCTTATTGCTATTATATCCATTCTATCTACCTGTCTGTTTGAAACAGGTAGACGTGAAACCTGGTATGCAGGCTCACCACACACTATATTGAACCTGTAGCTCTGGTTGCCCACAGAAGAATTCAAGCAAGTTTTACATAATCTACACTCAGCATCTTCAGTGCTTCAGCCATTGCTATTATCACATTTGTCAGCTTGCTTAACAGGTCAACCTTTTCATTCTTCACACACAACATGAAGATGAACTTGCTCCTTGAAGTTAGATGCAGCAGCAGACCAGCACAGCGCCAGGCAGTGGAACTCTGGATCTGTTGAAGTTGGAGGTCTTATTATTTTGACTGCAGCTTTCCTTGGTATTTTTCCTGACATGGTTGCCTAATTTTAGAGTGAATGACCAGGAGTGGTTTTCTTCTTGTGAGGCAGCTTTAATGATAGCAGAAAAGGGTCTAAATTCTCTGGGGATGATAGATTTAGTGAACATGATAGTGTTCAGGGAGAAAATTAAACATCTCAACTCCAGAGAAAAAATGTCTCAAGGATGGTTGCTACGTCTAAGGATTGCAGTTTGCTTTTCTCTTACCTCTTTTTGGTTAGATTGTGTCAAAGAGAGAGGAATGGCAGAGTAGTAGTGCATTGTTCATCTTTTCAAAGGTTTTTTAGGCCCATGAGAGAGCTACATTATTAGAGAAAAATAGTCAGACTGTCATTCTAACTGTCTGGAATAGCAGACGGCAGCATCGCTCATTGGTTCCCTCTCTGCCAGATGCGGAATAGTAAGTCAGTATGACAGCAGATGGTTTGCATTAGCTTCTCCTACAGGGAGGTGCATACTCAGTAACACCACCCCCCCTCCTCATTTCAAAGCTGGTGCTCCATTTTCAAACCCATCACTGCTGTAGAGATTTGCTCAGGAATTCAAGCCCTCTCTCTAAAAACAGGATGAACACCCATTCTGTGGACCTGGGGAACTCGTTAAGCTTGTCACTGTGGTTCAGTAAACTCACACACTTCTCTCTATCAGTTCCAAATGTTTTCGTCTTTGTTGCAAAACTGCACGGGCTTCATGAATGTTGATGTATTCCACTGTAAATCATTCTGGGTAAGAGCACCATATAAACTGAACATTGTAAATTTAAGGTGTCTTATAAACTGTCAAGGAGTTTGTGAGCTCTAAATTTATATCAGTGATGGCAAACTTGACAACTAAAGTTTTAATCTTCATTGTAATTTTTGGCAATGTTTTGAAACGTTTTTGTTTATACAAATCACAACAGAAAAGAATGAAAAAGAATGAATGAATGAATGAAACGTCAAATGGTGTGTACTGATTTATTCATGCCTTTATTGGACATGTAACATTTCCTGAAGTGTAATTTTTAAATATTTGCATTAATTGCAAGCAGATGAGGCACCATGATTCTCAATTTTAAATGAATTTTGATTTCATAAGCAGATCAAATCACAACCAATATTCATGCTATTAATTTGCTTGTATTCTAGCTCTTATTTGCCTTCCTCTAAATCTGTAAGGAGATAAGCACTGCAGTCTGTTATTGGTTTCATTAATTATCTCAGCCTCATGCCCAAAATATCTTGTCTGTAGTGTAAAAGTGAAAAAAACTTTGTTTAATGGGCAGAATGTGGCATTTAACGTCTATCATGGCTATTTGATCGTTTTATAGTTGAACAACTGCTCCTGTTGTTCAAATGCAGTACTTGCAGTACATAATTCTTCAACACATAATCATGTTAGCTAAGCATTTTCCAGCTAAACCAAAGGCTCTTTGGGCTTTGTCACTTAGAAGAAAAAGCATTATTTCATTTTAATTCCCTCAGTGAGTTGTCTTGTGCTGACATCAAAGCCTCTGATATTTCTTTAAACTCTGAAACATGATATTGGAATCTGGCTAGCGGAAGTGGTGAGATGAGGAGCAGCCAGCTGTTTGTTCTCCCCTGTGACTATCAGGCCCAGTTTGCTGCGTCTGCAGACTCACTGTCAGTCAGCTCCTCTCTCCTACGCACTGTGAGCTGCTCTTATGGCTGAGATATAACTCCACATGTTGACTTCTGTGTGTCTTAACCATGCATCAACAAAAGTAGCAACCAGGGAAGCCCTGTAGTGCCCTCTGCCCCACTGCACTCCCTGCTCTGCTGTATCTCTGCAGCCTCAGCAACTGTTTCTAATTTCCACAGTGAAAGATGGGGAGCAGGCAGCCAGTTCAGCTGATCACCAAAGGTCATCCATGAGGCAAATGAATAGACTTTTATAGCTTTTTTTCCCTAGATAACACAACCTGTTCCTGTTTGGACAGTAATTCCACGTCTGTAATGATTTATAGAGGTGTCATGTGTAGTAAATACAAACAGACATCTTTCTTGGAAGTAGCAGCTCCAATGTTATGACTGTAATCACGTTTATTGCAGTGGTTTAAAATGTTTGTATTTCAGGTTTTGCAGCTTTTTAAAATTTTTTAATGCACAGTAGTGGCTTTGTTATACACAACTGTATCTGTGTGTTTGTGTCTGGCTGTTTGTTGCCCAGTCATGGAGCTGCACTGCACTTTCAGGCTCTCTGTTGGCTCACCATCCTGCTGACAAGCAAGCCAAAATGCTATTAGTCATGAGGATTTCAGTCCAGTAAATGGTATCTTATGATGTGAACGATAATACTCCATTTGGCACATATTGAACATTATAGTATCTAATACCCCCAAAACTTCAGAGTTAAGGTTAAAGGCCATACTGCTCCCATGTTGACTTCTTTTCAATAGTTGTAATCGTATGAGTTTGTACAGAATATGCTTTGGTAGCTTAGAAGTCAAGGTTTACTTGTTCCAGTTCACTCCCATTCATCTTCAAAAATGTGAAAAGCTGCTCCATGAAACCTGAAAGTTGCTACTCCTTGGTAATTCTATCTTGTGAATACTTGGCTGGTATCTGTGTTTGCTTAAATTGCTGTTTCACTCCATTGCAATCTGTTGAAATTTGGGCATTAATACCAACTGTGTTCTTTGTTAAAAGCTCAAAGACATTTTTGGGTCCACTTGTTGATAACTCCCGACTATTCCTGAGTAAAACAGCAATTCTAGCATATTTGATGGCCAAGCATTTACAACATGGAATTACCTATAGCAACTTTTCATGGAGCAGATTTTTTTTTCATTTTTTGAACATGAATGGGAGTGATTTTGGGTAAGTTAGCCTTGACTTCTAAGCCACTAAAGCATATTCTGTACACAAACAGACATGATCATGACTATTAGCTAAAAGTCAAAATAGGCCCAGTGTAGTCCTTTAAAGCCAGCTGTCTTCAGCTCATCTGTAATTAGACAATATTACGTCATCAACCATTTGCCCAAACTGACAGCACATTCAGTTTTCAGCAGATCAAAGTATAATATAAAGTGCTTCATACATACTTTATATGCTATTATCTGTTTCAACACACTACTATTAATTCTCATAATTTACTGACTTTTCAAGCTTGTTTAGTTTCATTTTACCAGTTCTTAGGTCATGAAGCAAACACCGTCCTGTCAGAGCCACCTATTTGCATGTATGATTTCCCCCAACGCAAACAGACAGGGACAGGGAACAAGCTCAGACCACTGCAGCTGTGCCCTGGTTATCTGCTCTGTTAGTTTCCCATCGTCACATGTCAGGTATTTGTAGGGCTCTGAGTCAGTGGCTGGCCTCTCACTCTGTCCAGTGGAAACCTGATGTGGCCTTATCTCGTCAGCCGCAATGGCTGGACCCAAGGTTACTATTGTTTCCACCTTACTTCCCCTCTCAGAGGAACTTAACTGGCACAGAAAATGAAAATGTTTGTAATATGATGATAAAAGAGGGTGATTGTTTGACACCAGTTGTAGAGCTTGCAAGAGGTGTGATTATCATATTAGCCATTTTTTTGTTGTTGCTGTTCAAAGAGTTATTTCTTCTTTTTAAATTCTGTAGCTGTCAGCTGTGCTAAATTTAACATGGGAAAATGACTCATGGGCAAATGGCATCCTTAATTTAGTTTTTTCTTAAAAGAGTTTTTGTTTTTATTTTTAACCCTAAAAATGAAACATTGATTTATCCATAGAAACTTAGCAAAGAAGCCCTGTTCTTTTGTGCTTTACATTCACATATTTTAACACATTTACAAACCTGTCTTATACTATTGGCTACGGATCAGCTCCCCTAGAGCATCTGGAGGTTAAAAGACTTGCTCAAGGGCACTTCAAGAAATGATCCGCTCCTCTGTATATTTCTGCATCTCAACACAACAAGACTTTGCCAATAGTAGCTGTGCTTGTTAAACATAAACTTCAGTTGTTTGGGTTTAAAATGGCTACTGGCAATATACCATAGATTCCTGTCTATCTTAAAGGAGAGCCTATCAGAAAACGCTTGCTTTTTTCATGTCAGTCAATTAACAATTACACCAATCAAGGGTGGTGTAAAACAATAGAAACAACTCAGAATTTTTCATTTTATTGCTTGAGAGAGTCAATAGTGGACTGCCGCTACAACTTGAGGTCTTCTCAGACATTTCTATTTGGGAAATGTGTCCACAAGATCGGTGTTATTTCAAAACATTGGAGAAACAATGTGAATCCTGAATGTGTACATTTTATTTTTGTAATGTGATTCAGAGTATATAGTGTCCACAAAAGTGCAAGTTTTACATCTGTGTTTTTGGCTCATGCTCTGGCAGTGTGGGAGAAACCCATAAAAAAAACTTGAGACAGTGACTGACATGGGAGAAGATCTGAGTCAGTGCTTTTTTAAAGACTTGTCAGTTGCTCTGTTTCTCTAGACAGATATGAACTGAATGTGTGGAAACAAAGTCAAAATTAGGTATTTTAAATTAGAAGTCTGTCTAGGCACATGATCATGGAGCACAGACAGCCAGACAAATCAGCTGAATAGCTCCATCACAGCTTTGCTTGAACAAACCACTTTGTTATTTGCAGGCGTGAGTCAATGTAGAATTGTGCAGTGACTATGGTGTCAAAAGTGTATCTGCTCAAATTTGAGGTTATTTTCATCCACAAACACTTTTTATATTTTGTATTTGCTCTTCGTGCTTGCTAAATATAATAGTATAAGAATACTAACTAGCCTCCAGAAATAGTCCGGGTTACTGTTTGGTCTAATATTGTTTCTGATATAAACAGCGTATTGGATACTGGCTCTATTGCATTTCATTTAAAATGTCCTCTTTTCCAGCCTATTTTTAAGAACCTTCCAATAGACCTGTCCATTTCTGTACTAGTTTACTATTTTAAGTATCATACAAAGTTGTTTATAAACACTGTAAACACAGCTGGGACAGTCAAGTGTTTTGTAACCATTTTCTGTACATGTTTTTCTCATGTGTCCTGGGCTGAGAAGTCACTACATTATTTATATTACACTTAATGTTAGTATATAATCCACTCTAATTAGTTACAACCCTGTCCTCCATATGGATTGCACGATCTACGATATAGTAGCAGTTACAGCCCAGAACAAATATTGATATAATCATTTTTGGGATTGGTTGCCTCTGTTGAAGGCTGATATTATTGATAGAGGTGGTTACTTGTGTCACAAAAAGATGAAAAATGTCTCTTTGTTCTTTGTCCTTTTGCTTGTCCACTTTCCACAAGTGTGTTGTTCCAACTGGGTGATACTGTATGTACCATGGCCTTTACAGGATGTGAAATCACAGCCATATTCACCGAGGCTGTGATTGGAGGGGCTGTCAGTGATCACTGCCAAAGCATCTGAAGAGTGGCCTTTTCTTACAGAGACTATGGCTTAATCATAGGAAGTTGTCTTTAGATTTTATCCTAAGTTCCCTATCAGGAGCAGAAAGTTGGATTTATGTATGCATGTTGGACATTTAAGCAAACATTTTGATTTATAGGAAGTTAAATCATATCTAAATTGTTGGTACAAAACTGTCATGGCCAATGAAAGACTACACCTCTAATAACAGTTACTGTGTGTTGGCTCACTAATTTAGTTGTACAGTATGTACTTGGTGAGTATTTGCAGGGTTCTAATTTGAATTGGGAGTAGTAAGTACTCCCACTAACTGGCTTGACCTTTTGTAGTGCTTTTCTTTATCCAGCATGGAGCAAGACTTAGAGATGAACAGGGATTCAGCTTTTCCAACGCTGACATGAGAGAGCTCTTTGTGGTTTATAAGAGAGTGTGGAGTCACTAATATGGAGCCAAAGAGGCAAAATGAGCCAAACTTAAACCCACCTTTTTGTAGAAATCCCCACCTATAATTTCTTAGATGTCAAAGTGGCAGGCCTCTCTCGCTCTCTTTTTTAGATGTTTGGGAGGAGCAACTCTATTCATAGTGTTCCCATGATGTCATATGCATTTCCTACCAGCATAGTGCCATAACTCACATGCAGCTCATTGGCCCTTGATTATAATCACCTGTCATATCATCTGTTATTTTCCTATCATGATGGCCATGTGGTGATGGAACAGAATGCTATGAATAAGAACTGGGCTCTGTGTGTTTGTTTCTCCATTTGTATATAACACTTTGCAGTATGCACAGCTTAGGGGAATTGTGGTATGCATTGTTTAGGCCTCTCAGAGCCCCACAGGCCCTGCATAATGGAAACACGGAGTGCTCTTGTACGTAAGGCAGGACAGTAAATGTCAAACGGTGCCAACTAACTCAATGCTAGTGAGCTGTACATCCACATACCAGGAAATAGCTGAGGGATTTTCTGACTGTAATGGCTAAGTCAATGCATGAGTTGTATATTTTTCTCAAATTACTCTCTTAGTTGTATCAACACTGTGTGACCAGAGCAGAGTTTTCAAAGTCAGCATAGTTTCACTCACTCCAGTCATGCATGCCTCCACCTGACCCCTCCACCTGTGGGTCACCACTTTTGTTAATGTTCAAAATAAGCAGTGACATGGCTCTGAGGGTTTTTTTTGTATAGTGAGTTGGAAGGATTCACAATGATATTGTAATCAACAGTTATTTACCTGAAATCGTCCTTGGTGAACCAATTTCTTTTGGTTCCATGTGGAAGTAAAATCTGCGTATATGGCAGACCTCGCTGAAAATAGTTTTTGTGCAAACACCCAAAATTGTTCTTGAAGGATCTAAAATTATATTGTTTATGGATACCATTGTTTAAGGCTGTGGAGAATATGCATCCTCCCTTTAACCATAGGTCTACATATATGACCTTCAATGACCTTTCCCTCAATAACTTGGAGCACTCTTGACCCATGTTAGCTTTGCAGTCTACAGCAACACTGTACAAAGACCCATAATTGTTTTGTTGCACACAGTAAAACAATTTCTATAGCCTGTTTTTTTCAGAGCCATCTCTCACTGTATTCATTTTAGCAGCTGTTCTTGTTGGGCCTGGGAGGTCCGTTTTTCATATATCTCTGTTAACGGGGCAATTAGAGTAGACCATAAGCCATGACTGCTGCTGGGCCAAAACCTCTCTAATTCAGCTGGAAGCTGTCTTCGAGGACGAGACGTTTGCCTTTTGCAATTTACTTCTCTCCTGGCAGTTGGCTCATAAAAAGAGCAGCTACTGTGTCCTTTTACTGCTGCACCCAGAGGACATCTCAGTCCCTGATATGAAATGCTGAAGGCATCATCATGCCCAGCAAGCCAAACAGTCCTGCTGTAGTCTGTGGATATTATTTTGACTTCTCTTATATTGGGCAAAACTCTATGGGGAGGCCAGCGAGGTGTTTAATTCTGCTTCTACCGCCCTAGAAGTTATGGATACAGTAAAATTGCTATCATTGTCCTTAACGGATTTGGTAGCATTCGACAAGACAAACTATTGTTCTTTTGCTGCACAGGATGATCATGCATGCACTCTGTTACCAGATTCTTATTCCCTCTTTCTGCAAGGCAAATATTTCTGTTCCATCAAATAAAAAGTCAAGGATGAAACTGAACCTTCAATTTTGGTCACTACAGACACTTTCATTTGTGTCTTTGTAAAAATAACATATTTGTACTTCATTCAGATGCTATTTAGGTAGCTGCTGGTTAGGATTTCATTGATTGAAACTTGAGACTGCAGCCCTGCTCTGGCTCTGGGAAGCACGGGTATGAATGAGCACCCAGTGCAAATGGTTTGTTGACATTCAGACTGTGCTGAGGCTAAAATGAACATACTGTGCGACATATTCCTTGTCTAGGCTTTCAGCGGAGTTACACCCTAAAACCACATCGTCTTTGATACTGTATTTTATTAGCAGCCTTGTCACTGTTGACATCCAGTTGAGAGACTGAATAAATGAGATGTTAAAATGCAACAGCTCTCAAGTTTCCATAGTGTGGCTACATTTTGGAAAAAGGAGAGTGCTGCCACTGTAGAGCAGAAGTTTCATGTAGTTCAGTCTGCGATGTGTTAAAAGTCCTCCCATCTCGGTTTACACTTAATCATTATGTCCTCTCTCTCTGGGTGGGACGGTGCCTGGCCCTGCCCTGCAGGCTCAACACCACCTCACTGTCGAGCAAATCACTTAATGCTTATGTTACTAAATCCCTAAAGTAATACCTCTCCTTTTGCTTTTCTCACAGCCCTTGTATGCATGTCAACACAAACAGCCCACTTCCACAACAGTGTAAGAAATGTAGACAGGTAAACAGAGGACAAGGAGCCCTGCTGCTCTGCATTATTTATGCCAGTGTCCCCATTACAAGCAAGTGATCACTCAGGTTATGGTGTGCAGTGAAGACAGAGTACTCTCAGTCTCTGTATCTTTTCCACGCTATCCTCCATGTGAAGGTGTTTATGAGAAAAAGGTGGAAGACTTTGGTCAGTGTAATATTTCCATGCCCATGACTGTAGCAAGCACTGTTTCCACTGGCGTTGGCTCAGTGTTTTTGCATTGATGGGAATTTATTATTGTCTGGATGGATGGGAACTCCAGACCAGGTCAGGGCAGTTTTAACTAACAAGATAATCATTTGTCCGAGTCTGGTGAGTTGTCTGAGGCCTGGCATGGATCACCAGCCCTGCAGTGGTCGTAGCGCTTTTTCTGCCCTGCTTTGTGTGTGGCAGCCAATCAGACAAGAGGCTCTGCTATGGTGACCAGGGTTTAGGGTTTAAAGGGAATGCCGCCTATTTTAGGATTTCACATATGTTATATCTGAGTCATAGGACAGTCTAGTCAGTGTATTTCCAATTTGCACCTCCCTTTCCTGAAGGTAGAAATCAGACACAAACCTTCTTTTTGTGATGTCACTGGGTTGTAAAATCAGGGGCCGCTCTGTAGACAATCAATGGGGCAGTGACTTTGTGGTGCCGCAAGGTACTTAGTTGAGTTTTTACACTAAAATAAAGTTTATATTCTATCATTGCAAATTGGTATGGTCCAGAATATAAACCTGAAGAACTCACAAAAATCTTATTGGCCAGCAAATTCAGTGCTTCATTCATTGGCTATGGGGCACTGCCAGCTTTGACATCCTGGTGACATCACAAATTCAAGATTTAGTTTTCCAGTTTCTAGTTAGAAAAGACTGGTTCATGTTTACAAACACTGACCGAACTGTCCTGAGGCACAGAAATAGCATATGTGAATTCTTAAAATGGGTGGCATTCCACTTTAATCAAGGTCCCACCCTATCTAGAGGTTTCCAGCATCACCTCAGAGGAAGAGGCTGATGTGTATGTGTGTGTGTGTGTGTGTGTGTGTGTGTGTGTGTGTGTGTGTGTGTGTGTGTGTGTGTGTGTGTGTGTGTGTGTGTGTTTAAC
>OMKZ01016080.1:29957-46184 GCA_900302535.1 Neoniphon sammara | reverse complement strand
TGTACACACACACACACACACACACACACACACACACACACACACACACACGATGTTCATGATGTGAAATGAGCAGATCTCTGAATAACCTCTTTCAGAAGTAATGTTGAGGGTTCTTAAAGGAGTTCATTACATAAACGTCATCTGTCTTCTGGCAGCGCTTAGCATTATGTATTTTAGCAAATGCTGGCAGTTTTAGTCTTGAGAACTCTGAGTCAGTCTTTTGGTTGGGGTCAATAAAAAAAAAAAATGTTAAAGTCTTCCAGCCAGAAGTGCAGTGGGCTGCGGGTCACTATAGGCCACCCACAATACCAGCTTTATTTGCCATGAGCAGTTTTCTGGCCACAGGGCATAAAACCTCACAGTGTTACATGGGTGGACTATTCTCTGTGATGTGCAAACACTGGCTATTTATAAGGCTCAGGCCTGATCACCAAACACTACTGCTACACACTGCCTTGACGTCATGGTAGCATATTCTTAAGTCATTTTTTTCCCATCCATTCCAAAAATATCCATAATAAAATTTTATAAAATAGCTGTGAAAGCTCTCTCGCCATTAAAGAGGAAATGTTTTGGAGCCGTTCTCTCAGTGAAGTTTACTGTGTTGCATAAGAGTGCAGACAGTTTGGTTTACACTGATAGTTTTATGTCCTTTGTTAGCCCAAAGATTTTTACTTTTGTGGTGTTGTGGTTCCTGCAGATTTCTTTCTATCCATGCTATGGTCTTTAATATAAAACCTCTTCAGACATACATTGGCCCTGTGCTCATCTCCGTCAACCCTTTCAAGCAGATGCCGTACTTTGGGGAAAAAGAAGTGGAGATGTATCAGGGCGCAGTGAGTAGAAACCCTTCTTGCCTGAGGGGGCACATGATATTTGACTCTTAAATGCATTTTAAATGGCTTCTGTTTTCTGTAAAGTTTTAAAAAAAAACTGTCACTTCACAGAAGATTTGAGTTATAAAAGGGCCTGAGGGTTTAAGATGATAACAGTCTGAAGGATAAAGGCTTTGAAATGAACTGGGTTAGATGTAGTGCAGATATTTTCCAGCAGGCTGGCACGCGAGGTGCTGTCAGAAAACTTGCCTCAGCCATTGAACAGGCTTGGCAGCACCTTAACAGAACAGCCTGTTCAAGTCTGAATTCTCTTGACTGCTCTCTTGGCCGGCCCACAGAGAGCGGGCTCGCCTTAGTCTGAGGCTCCACAACCTCACTGTCCTCTCGAAAAGCTGCTTGATTGCTTTTTACATTACACCATCCCCAAAACCTTCTCATTTTCCTTTTCTTTACAGCTACATATCTCTGCAGCACTAAAGAAATATATGCAAACATTTAAAAAATACAGCTTCATTGTGGCGTTGTTCCCTCCTCCAGGCTCAGTACGAGAATCCCCCACACATCTACGCTCTGGCGGATAACATGTACAGAAACATGATGATTGACCGCGAGAACCAATGTGTCATCATCAGGTAAGCCTTTAAATCTGCAATCCTGTGCGCTCTGTCTCTGATTCCCCCGCCTTCTTTATACCATCCTCGTGCTCATCTGTGAGCGCACGTGTCAACCCAAACAGGAGCTCCAGCATGTGACCCGTCTAAATGTTTAGCACAGGCGATAGTGAGACAAAGATTGGAGATAATCATTTGTGCAATGTGGTCTGTGTGGTGTTACGACACTGCAGGTGATGGCAGTGAATGGGAGGGGAACACGAGAACAGGCCCAACAGGTTCCACCGCATCTCTGGGCACAGCTGACCGTCTGGGAGTGACATACCTCTTTGGTGTTTTTCCATCATATATAGTCAGAGGAATGATAATAGAAAATGATATGCTAACTCTATGGCACATCACTGTACGCACTGAACATTATAGTGTCTAATACCCCAAAAGCTTGTCTTCATATCTAATATTTCTATCATTCCAATATTACAGATGGATATGATCACAACTGTGGGAGGTCAAAATAGGGCTGCTGCTGTATGGTCCTTTAACTTTGCTTCTTTCAGGGTTTTCTGGGAAACACAAATGAAAATGCAGTGCAGTCAAATCCAAATGAAAACAATGCACATTTAGCAGCTGGCTGTGGACTGTGTTAACTTCCCACGGCGTGTGTGGCAAAAACAAACTGCAACGACTATTTTTGAAGAGCTTCCTGTTTTAGAGGGAAAAAAAAAGAACAGGAAGAACACCTGCAGGATCCATAGTGCAACCCCCCACCCCCCTCTGGATTCAGGGAAAATTTTCAGTGAAATGGTCTCAAAATTTAGCTTTCCTCCAGTTTCCTCTTCAGCTTCTGCATGGGCGGTGGTCTGACAGACTTGGAAGAAATGCTCATCCAGGTTTTTCCGGAGCTTGCAGTTGGCAAAATGCATTTTCAAGGGAGAAAGCTGCATAGGGAAAAGTGTGTTGTCATGGTCGGGGCTTTATCCTATGGGCCGGGTCACCTGAGCTGGGTGGTCACTGTAGTGCTTACCTCATGGCGAATGCCCCCTGCTTCAGCACTTTCCCCTGTTGTTTGGACAGCCAACAGTTGCCAGTTCAGTTTCCCACATAAAGGCATTGAAGTGGATTTGTGATCAACTAGATCAGCAAACAAAGGCATGGAAGTGGTTTTGTGATGAACCAGATCTCAGCAAACAAAGGCCTCCATGAAATTGCTGTCCAGGCAGTGTGGTCAGCATCACCCTGTGTTAGCCCTGTTTCCCATTTATTAAGAAAATATGTGGATTTAGAGCAAGTCAACATGACATGAATCGTTTTAAATGGTGTTGACTGTTCTTTCTCGGAACTTGTGACTTTCCCAGTTCCTCTACATTTTTACTCATTTTTTATTTTGGGAAACTTGTATTGATTTGCTAACACATAGGATGTGATGTAACCATCCCTTGTGCTATTAACAGTAAGTGGCTATGTAGAAACCTGGCCTGGATTTTAGAAGTATGTCAGTGACTGAATGCAGCCAGTCAGTGGGGTCATCTAGTGATCGCCTCCCATCACAGATGTTTCATGAATTAAGCGTGTATCTTCAAACGGTTCAACAGAAAGCTATAGCATCCCTGTTCCTCGTATGTGGGAGTTAGTTGTTAACAAAATTGACAAAGCCAGGATTTTCTGTTCATTGAGGCAAGCTTAAAATTTACAGGTCATCGGAGCAACAGCTCCTTAGGCCCAATTCTACAAAAACTCAGGCTTAGTCAGAGTTAGCTGGATTAAGGCTGGGCCTCTCTAAGCTTAGTCGATCCATGTATGTATTTCCAGACAAGGCTGTGTCCTTCCTTTGAGTGGTGCCAATAACACAAGGTGCTATTATAATTACACAGGTTTTTTGAAGTGAATGTGTACTGACAGATATTACCAGATCCTTTGGTGTAGGAAAAAACAAAAACAGGTTTCGTCGAATAAATTATTTAGGGTTTACCAGTTTGATGAATATATATTACAGGCAAGAAAAATAATGTAATCATTTCTACAATGAAAAGTGTTAAATACCTAAATGTAACCACAATTATGCAACATAATTATATTAGGTTCACAATGCAGTTATAAAATTCTTTGCACATAATTCACCTGGACTTTTGTGGTTTAGCTGTGTTGTTAGATAAGACTGTTTCCTCTCAGCCTTCAATTATTAACTCTTGCTGCAGTAAGGTTTGTGTTCTCTCTCTTTAACCATGGTGCTGTGCAGGGGTGCTGGATCATTTGATTTCTGATCATGGTTTCAGCTTTATACTCATGTTGTCTTGCTTTGAAATTGGCTGCATGTGATTATCCAAGATTACCACATCTAAGTTTGACAAATCAGCGTGCCACCTGCTTTTGAGGAATGCCAATAACCGGATGTGGATTAGAAAAATAGTGCTCTCAGTGCTGGCATCAGATTAGCCTGGATTAATAAAATACCATATGAAGAATAAGGCCCTGTACACAAATACATTTAGACCTACGGTACCCTGACATTGCATCCACCCAGTAATTTCCAAACTCTCTTTGAATCTCAACAGTAATAGGCTAATGACACACCTGCTTCTGCTAGTTTGAAGCGCCCCACTCAGCAGTTCAGAAACTGCATCGTACACACAGGCTGAAGGGACGGCTGGACGCTGCTGACTTGACACAGCTTGCTCAGCAGGTCAGAAACCAAGTTGTATCAGCAAACGCTGAGCTTAAATATGTAAAAACAGCCATACCTGGAGCTGAGGACAGCATGTGAGTACTCAGTTCTGCTGGCATCATATGTTGCATAAAGTCCTATTTTAGTCATGAAATAGATTTCCATACTTTGGATGCAAGCTGGTATCATTTCTTCTCAGATGGAGCCACGAGCTGCTCCTCTTAGCAGCTTCATGGTAGTCCTGACCTAGAATAAGTGAACAGGAGGTACACTGGTCTCAGATCCGCTCTCCCAAGATACGTTAAGCATCCAGACACAGTGTGCTAGACAAAATAAATGTGCAGATAAAAATCCTCAATGCCATGGGATGTTTTGCAGTTGTTTGTCTCTCTGCACTCTAGAATGCTATCTGAATTTTTGTTGTACTTTTTTAAAGCCACAATCCTTCACTATGTCAACACTGAGTATGCATATATGTGTGTGTGTGTGTGTGTGTGTGTGTGTGTTCATTAAATCCACTGACTTACTTGACTTACTTTGTCAAGATTTATACATCTTTATCATTCCCATGGGATTCAAAATAGTGGTCCATTGTATGCCAGTGCTCACTAACAGTGTTGACACAAGTAAATCCTTTGGAACTTCAAAATATCTGCAAAACTCAACCTATCGGTCACAAACTTCCAATCTGAATTCATTTGACAGTTTGGTTATTTTGTAATTCAGAGTTTAGTCAATGAATTTAACACAAAACAAACATTTGCAGTTGCTTGCTTCTGTCTGCTTCTGTTTAGACTGTGAATCGGGCTGTAGAGCTCCACTGTGCCAAAAAAACAAAACAAAAAAAAAAAAAAAAAAAACAGGTTTCTTTATTAAGATTTTCTGAAAATAACTTTCTGGTAAGGCTGTCATCATCGTGGAAAGACTATTAATTGTGTACTTGAACATACAGTACATGCATTTTTAAGTCATTTTCTGGGAACATAGTGTTCCTCATCAGATAAAAACTGCCAAAACTGGAAGTCAGTGTTGAAGTTGCATCTCACTCATAGCTGATGTCAACAGTGATTTATGGAAGTTAATACTTCACTGCGCTCTGTGCTTTACATTGCATGGTTCAACTTCTTCCCATGTTTGGTTAATACATTTCTGAGGAAGTTAACAATGCCTTTAGCATTTGAGAGCTGCAACAATGGGACTCGCTCCTCTGGGGGTTCAGAATGGGATGTGATTCAAACTCCATCCGCAGCTTGTGCCGAAAATACCCATTGAGACAATAAGTGGGGTGCGGAAGGACAGCCGCTGTTTTCAGATGGAGCTCCTCTAACACTGAAAGCCAAAGACCAGGCCACTTGCTCTGCTGGCTTTTCTCAGCATGGATGAGACTTATCGTGTTGCTTGTGTTACGAGTGTGTGATGAGATAGAGCAGACAATGCAGAGGAGAGTATGCACAGAAGGGGGCGGGGTTAAGGCATATAGAGACTGTTGTGTAATAGAGTGGCTCCCATGACTTCCTCTGGCAGCCTCTAACAGTCTGCAGCTGTGTTTCTCACAGAGACATTACCAACCTGACTCTACTTTAAGGCATGGAATAAAAACAGACTCCACTGTTATCCACTGCCAAACCACATATGTCAAAATAAGTATGACCCTGGCAAAGTGAAAGGCGAGGAGGAAAAAAGACAAGTGTAGGATGAGGGAAGAGAGGAGAGGAGGGGAAAACGTGGGTAAATGTGACAAAACAACAACAGTGTCCTTACCTCTGTTGCATTTATCTGCACAGATAAATTTTGCATGTTGTACTTTTGAGCTGAGATTTGCTTTTAGAAACCAAAAAAAGATATTTGAGCTCACATAGGAAGTGGAGTCAGCACACAAAGGAGCTGGGGTTTCACCTGTCTATTCAGTAAGAATGAAAAGACTTAGCAGGTCATCCAGGCTTTGGGGAAAAGGGTTGCACGCATGAGCACAGGCACACACACACACACACATAAAATATGCACAAACTCGCACAAAAAGAGAGAGAACTGCTGACTGTTGTTTCAATGGGAAAATAGCCTAATTTGCAAATAGTGATGGATTTAGCAGGGTCTTCTAACAGTATGGATTGGACAGATTTACTGTATATTCCTTGATTTGAAGGCTTACAGCATTGGGACATGAAGATGGAAAATAACCTTTTTTCCATTGCTGACATCATAGGTCAAAATACACATCATGTTTACTCTAGTGTTAACAAACAAAACACATGTATACCAACCATCTAACACTTAAAACACATTCAGTAACCCGACTATATGTCTTTTCATGCACAGCAATAGAGAATGGTGCAACAAACAAGATGCACTGAGTCAGTGTCTGATTGTTGAGAAGCGAGACTGAAAGAAAATAAAGCATTCAAAACACAAAATAAGAGGTATTTTTCCATTATGTATGTCCATGTTATTAGCTGGTTTTTGAATGGAATGGCTCCATGCTTTTGTAACATTTCTTGTGGATGTTTTTATGTTCAGTGTTTAATTTGTTTTGATTGTTTTTAATGTGTTTGTTGCATTTCTTGGCCAGGGCTCACTTGGAAAAGAAATTAATTCTCCATAGAACTGCTCGGGTTTTAAAAAAAAGAAAAAAGTGAAATAATGTAATAGACATGCAACATAAGTCTAAATAACAGCACACAGCAGTGTCTCTGAAATGAGATGTACTAGATGTATCTAATAAAGTTGTTAGTGAGTGTATATGCACAGGGGTCATGGTTGGTCATTGCATTCTTTCTTTTTTCTGTGTAATAAAATTAGTTTTATTTATGCCAGCTAATGTGGCCGGGGTTGCAGCTATGAGCAAACGTGCCCTTCAACCTCCTGTCCGACTGTTTGTTTTCCAGTGGGGAGAGCGGTGCAGGGAAGACTGTGGCTGCCAAATATATTATGAGCTACATCTCCAGAGTGTCAGGAGGCGGGCCCAAAGTACAGGTGAGAGGAACTTATTTTCTCTTATACAAAACTATTGTATGCAAAACATGTACCACTTATTTGTTGTTTAATTCTACTAATTATATGATGAACTTGTGGATTGGTACAAGCAATAATTCAGTATCGTTTACAGTCTTTCATTAGAATTATCATTAGAATTATTAGAATTAGAATTTAGGAATAATATTGAGTTTTGTGATGTACAGTTGTCTGAATTCATGGTTAAAAGCAAATGATGAAAATCTCTAACAAAATAAGATCTGAAACAAAATAGGGAATATTATTTGAAATTTGTTTTTATCAGACTTTGTATTGACTCTGATGAAGACTGTCTAAATAAATGTTGGTGCATTGTGGTTATGAGTGTGTTTTTATCTCTATTACTGCATTTAGTCATGGTCAGAATCTCTACAACAATGATTGTATGTCCTCTCCTCCTTTGAGTTTCATTTATCACACTATATACTACCATGCAGTTAACATTCATTTTATATTTAATGTGATTTTGCAGATTTTCTTCAGCTTTTAGCAGACATCATCCTTGCAATTTCTTAGAATCACTGTGACATTAATTTTGAGCACATCACCCCGCCCTGGTTGTAGCATCATTCACAGATTCATAATGCAGGTGCAGACAGATTTGAAACAACCTGTTGCTGCTTTAGTCCTGCACCCATACCCTCTTCCAAACCCAATCCATCTCTTATCATCCTCCCAGTACCCCATTATCAGTCCACCAGCCGCCTCTTCCTCCCCCAACCTCCATTAGCCATCTGGCAGCCCCCCAAACTAGCAGATGTCCTGTCCTAAGCCTCCTCTTTCCACTGTCTGTGAGATCTAAGTGTGATGAGGAAATGCCTACACTATGATGGCACTTGGATATTAGTTATTGTATTTAAGCCAGGCCGAGCTTTTTCCAAAAAGGGAACATCATAAATCATCCTTTGGTTTCAAGGTCAACTTAATAGTAGGGCTGATAGTCTGAATGTAGACCAGGTTCCATGGAATATATTGCGTTATTACTGTTTGCAGTTCATAGTTGAAGTGTGTATGTGCACCTTTAAAGCATGTTATCATTTGTTTGAGTAAACAAATGTGGTCATTTTATTAGGTTGCTCTCACCTCTTCCTGACCTCCATCTAGTTCTATCAGATCCCACTGGTTTCTATATATCTCATTCACTCCGTCCTTTACCCTCTACGTTCACTTTGATTCATGCATGTGTTTTGTTTGTGTGTGTTTGTACATGTGTATGTACATAAAAAGCTCTGAATACATTTATAGTGTGACTTTCAGCTAGTTGTTATCTATTCATATGTCTCATCATTATAATCCTGAAGGCAAATCATATCCTCAGTTAATCATTAACAAGGATGATCAATAATTCGTAAATAAATTTAGCTCATAAAAGTCTATATGAAGCAAATATTGTGTCTCTGTGTAGACTACCTTTGAATAGTACTTCACAAGTATGCAAACTAACTGTACGAATTAAATAACTTGAACTACAGTACTTATTTTTTCCTTTCATAGAGGACAAAAGTTCAGGAATGCAAAATATTCCAAGAAATACTACCACTCCACTTCTGTGTACAATAATGGAAGCAGGAATAGCTTTGTCTGTGTCAATGTACTGATTGAAAACTCATGTGTTTCTGACATGGAGATGGCTCATGGGAAAGATAATGTTCTCCAGACATTTGTGTGCGTTCGTGTGAGTGTGTGTGTGTCTGTGTGTGTGCACATGTGCTTTTGCGTATACGTGTGTCTGTGGGTGGAAAGTTCCGAGACGTGCACAAAGCGCTGTCAGCAGGGGTGTGAAGTGTGTAGTGTCTGCACTGTACCTGCTGTCTTCTGCCTCTGCTTTGCTTTGCTTGTTGCTCACTGCATTGTAGCTAACATGTCGCTGTGTCTGTCCCCTCGCAGCATGTCAAAGACATCATCCTGCAGTCCAACCCCTTGCTAGAGGCCTTCGGCAATGCCAAGACCGTGCGGAACAACAACTCCAGCAGATTTGTAAGACTTGCATCTCTGATTTGCTGGGTTTTTTACTATTTGGGAATTGGGGGTGGCTAATATTGTGTTACTGGCACTGTTTTTTGCCCTGGTTTGATTTAAAACGGTTTCTTGGAGTGCTTGTTAACCAAGGAAAACACATGGTTGTCCATTTCAAACAGTGTAAAAACAGATGAAAAGTAAAGAAAACAAAAAAAGTAATGGTGAATTACAGCTGTGCTTTTGAAAATCTTCCACTAAGGAGCCACATTTTTACTTTTCTTATGTGCTAGAGCTGATGTTGCAGGCTACGTGCAGGATGAACCTACTTGCATTGAAAGGACTTTGGCAGACTCAAAGATTTTGCAACACAGCTAGTAGCTTTATATAAAATACATATAAATCTGCATTTGTAATTCAACTCCTCAACTGTATTACTCAGAGGCAAATCTATGGGTACCAGTCACTTGGGACTTGTTTATATTTCTCTGTGAGCCACCTTTAGGTCCCAACTCAGACTTTGAAAAACAATGATTTACAGTTGGGGCTTTCTTCTGTCTTCTCTTGCCTGAGGCTGCAGCCCTCATGTGTGTCCTGGTTAACCAGAGCTGTGCTGTAAGGACACGCTGCACAGAAAAAGCGGGCAGCGCACACATCCAGAACCACTGAGGCGCACACTATACTGCTTACAAAGGAAGTTGGTTTGCATGGACATAGAATTAAGGCCAAGCGCACTAAAATGCATTCTGTCAGAATTTGTGCAGCAGATCTTAGTGGTTAAGCCTTATATTCAGGTTTTAAATACAAAGCAGTATTGTCTCAGTGTTGTTGGGATATTTTTAGGTCTAAGTTTCGAGGAAGTAAATTAGGTTTGGCGCTAATGGCCTGAGATCACTACTTTTGAGGGAGTCTCTCTGGATAAATAGTGTCTCTGTTCACTTTGGGGCTTCAGCCCTCAGCTTGACTGGGACTGGAATAGATGTTACATTACAGACTTGTCTGGAGAGGAGAGCGAGACAGAAAACAGGATCAGATTTTTATATATATATATACACACATGCACACGCACCCCTAGTATTCATAGCACAGCTAGTGCCAGTATTTCATTTCTTATAGTTCTGCGTTTAAGCTTTATTGCAGCCCCCTCCAATACTAACGAACCGCACTCTCATCCATCAAGGGAAAATACTTTGAGATCCAGTTCAGCTCTGGTGGTGAACCAGACGGAGGGAAAATCTCCAACTTCCTACTGGAGAAGTCACGTGTCGTCATGCGAAATCCCGGAGAGAGGAGTTTCCATATATTCTACCAGGTGAGGCTTTGCTGCACAAATGTGGGCGTGCTCACCATTTGCTAAAATCCTCATGTGCCTTTTCAGAACTGAAGGACATCAGGACATGGTTGGCTTACAGGGTTTGTGAGGGAATTTGAGGACACAGTGGATAACTGGTTCCATTTGGCTGCTGGGAGAGGGTCAGGCTGTTTTCACTGTGTATGGCTTGAGGTCCCTGGAAGAGATAGGAAGGCTCAGTCTTCCCATAGCACAATTTTCTTCACATGCAAAGTGGAGGATGGAATATACATTTAACATCAAAGTGAGTCAAAATATATTTAACATCAAAGTGGGCCGAAGTGGAAGAAAATGCATATGGAGAGGGCGGGAGTTGACTGTTTCAGAGGCCTTGTGTGGAGGCACGTTAGTGCATCTTTAAAGAAACAGTTCACCCAAAATACAAAAAAGATTTCCATTTACTCCTTGTGCAGCATGTCCATCCAGATGGTTTTTGCGTGTGAGGTTTCCAGTCTGCCTCCCTTTGTTCCTATACAATAGGCCTCAATGGATATAGGTTTGTGGAACTCAAATTATTAAACATTTACATGTGGAAAACTCTGGAAACATGTGGGAAGCTTTTTCCAAAAGCAATGACACAGATGCCCGGCATAATCCACAACCCTCAGAGGCGAAGACTTTTGTTGGGAACTATTTCCTGCCAAAAAACACCGGCAAACTGTATCTATCTGCCTCTAATTTGTAGTCATTAGGGTGGATAGATACAGTTTGCCAGTGTTCTTTGGCAAGACATAATTCCAGATGGGAAGATTGTGGCAGAGTGGAAACCTCGTCAGATCACACAGAAGTTATCTGGATGGATTGATTGCGCTAGGATAAAGTAGGAATATATCCTTTTTTTTGTATTTTGGGTGAACTGTTGTTTCAAATACTGTACACAAATATCCTAACCTCACCTCTACATGAGTCTCATAACCTTTTCTCTCCATAGTTGATAGAAGGAGCCAGTGGAGAGCAGAAGAGCAGCCTGGGAATCACAAGCCTGGATTACTACAATTACCTCAATCAGTCCGGTTCCTACAAAGTGGACGACATCAATGACAAGAGCGACTTTCAGGAGACAATGGTACGTTTGCTTCAGAGTCCATTTCCTGCTGTCATAACCATCACTCTGACACACTCCTGTGGGCCTTGGTGTGTGTTTATCACCCTACACCACTTCTGCACTCCCACACCAGTGTTGTGCTTACAGTGCGGGTCATGCCCTCTTCTTTACATTCCTTTGTCTCATTGCCAATCCCCTTGTGTTTTCTTTTCCGACAATCTCCACCTGTTTTTGTTTACCATTAAAACCGCAAGAGGAGTAATTAGAGGACGTAAGCTAGGTACCGCAGGAGTAAGTAAACCCACATTACAGCCCTGATTTAACATGATCTTTTCCTCTGCTTGCCCAGCATGCCATGGATGTGATTGGCATCTCAGGGGAGGACCGCGCCCTGGTCCTTCAGATTGTGGCTGGAGTCCTACACCTTGGAAATATCAATTTCAGGGAGGCGGGGAACTACGCCGCCGTGGAGAGTGAGGAGTGTAAGTGTCCTCAGATACTCCGAGATGCACCATGTGGTTACATAACAGGGACGCGATGCCAACACAGTTCTGTGATTATGACTGTGGGGTTCAGGGAGGACAAAGAGATGGTGGTGCTGATGTTTGATCTCGCCTCTACCAAAGCTCCTCCTCTCTTTGGTGTCCTTTCAGAAGTTGGTTTTGGAGTATATGACTCCTTAAAGTTTTATTGTGTTACTACAGGGCTGCGGCCAAGAGTAATCCAGGCTATGCTGGATTACCCCGACAAATAAAACACTCTGTTATTGAAGGTCTGGACATATTACATCACAGACTAAAATTACTTGGAAAAATGCATGGCTTCCTGTCCCCTTCCCTCTCGCCTTCTCCTCCCTTTCTTCTCTCTGCTCCTTTCTCCCTCCCTCTCCGGCTATACAGCTCCTGCGTCTGCCTCTCTCCCACCCATCCAGTCTGTGTGATGTAGATTTGAATGCGGTCGCAGGGTACAAAGCCTCGTTCTGTTCTGTGCAGACGTAACACCAGCAGTCCATAATCTCTGCCTTTCCTGTTCCCTCCTGTCCCACTTCCTGCCTGCTCTCACTGCAGCGTGTTGCACATATCCAGACCCCAGGCTGCCATGCAGAACTGCACCAACCAAACCCACAGAAACATGAACTTGTGCTCAGCAACGTGGTGCCTTGTCTCTTGTAGAAAGACATTTTTACTTCTTCATTATATAAATAGGTCAGACAATATTTGGGGTGGTTGGGACATTATTTTGGGTTAAAGGAAAATGAGTGTCAGCTTCAGTCTTTGAGTGATGTGGTAGTCTTTTGTGCTTTTGTAACCGAAGATTGCTTTAGCTTTGTCTGTGTGTGTGGTCAACATAAGATGCTCAAATTCTATCTGATGTAAAGATCGCTTTCAATTAAAACTTGAGTTATAAAATAATGATGTACTCTAAGCAAAAACTACTAGGGGCATCCCAGCACAGAAAACATAAAATACACGATATGTTCACAATCGTAAAAGGAATGTGACTCTTAATAATCTTTAGAGTTGTAAAGATGTCGATGAGAAAATATCTCATTTATTAAATCATCATCAAATCATTTTCATCTTTCAATCATTTCATCTTTTTCAAAATAAGGGCACTGGTTTTGTGTTGTCAGTAGAATTCACAAACTTGTCATTCTAACAGCGTCGAGTCCATACGTATCTGTAAGACAAAGGATAAGTAGTTAAGTAGACGTATGTTTAGTCACACCCGAATGTCCCAAAAGGGGAGCTACTGCAGTGGTCTGATGCATTCCCAGACTCAGTGAGTCTGCAGGCCTGAGAGCCATTTCCTTCTAGGGGAAGTGAGTCACTGTAATAAGGCAGGGAGGGGCTCTCAGGGGACAATATCAATGCCAGGTTGGGGCTAATGATCCATGGCATGCTCACTCTCTTTCAGCAGCTAGCCCAACACACAGGCTATTTTGCATTCAACTACAGTTCTGAGCTTATCAGTATTATTTCCAGAAGATGTTTTTGTTTCAGCGGTGTGGGCAGAAAGGCCCCAATTTGTGGCCTCTAACCACCACAAATTCAAGCATTCAGATTATCAACCAAAGCTCCTCTGATTTGTTAAACTTTCCTACACATGAATATGGGAAAAAAATCAGATAGTGAATATGTGGACAATTGCGCACACTTGGCAGTGTTCCCCAGTGATATGCAAAGGTTGCACGTAGGCTGCCATTCAAATAAATACAGGCCTGCATCATGATTTGCAAACCATCTTTTGGAGAAATGCTTTGTCTGTTTGCTGTTTCAGAGGAAAGAGAAATGTTGGTGCAACTAGAAGTAACTTAACATATTATAACAGTACGACAGTATGAATATAATAACTGAGTGGAGGAAAAAAACTGTGCCAGCATGGTTTGTGTTACTGCAATAAAACATTAGGCGTGCTTATTTAGCTTAAACCATTATTTGTCAGAATTCACTGTTGATTATAAAAAAAATATTTCCAATGAGACTGAAGCGACATGTCTAAACACAAAGTTATACCACTTTTCCAACTGTCCAGCTGAGTGCACACACTCCAGGACTGAATGTGAGGATGACCTCAGCGGGTCAATCAAAAAAAACTGATGAATACAGGTTTTTCTAAGGAAATGAACATTTTGGGTTTATGCTTGTTTAGTTATTATGGGCCAGTGTTGTTAGGAAGTGTCTCTTTATGTTTTCATTATCCTCTTTCATTTCTCTTTTTCTTTTCTGTCTTTTCACAGTTCTGGCCTTCCCTTCATTTCTGCTGGGCATCGACCAGAATCGTCTGAAGGAGAAACTCACCAGCCGTAAGATGGACAGCAAGTGGGGAAGTGCGCTGGAGTCCATCGATGTGACTCTGAACGTGGAGCAGGCGTGTTACACACGCGACGCCCTCTCCAAGGCCCTGCATTCACGTGTGTTTGACTTCCTGGTAGAGGTAGGATTGGATGTTTGTAATGGAGTCAATTTGTGCAACTTCAACGTTAGACAGTGTAGCTGTAACAAACCTATAATGTTGCTATAGGTAAGAAACCTATAATAACCTGTAATAAAACAATAATATTGGTTACACTGTACCTTTTATTTCAGTCAATCAACAAAGCCATGGTGAAGGACCATCAGGAATTAAACATTGGAGTGCTGGACATTTATGGATTTGAAATTTTCCAAGTAAGTGGCAATGGCCATTTTACAAGTTGGCACAAAGTTACTGGATTTTTACCCTAATCAAATAAACTAATGATCACTAACTTGACCATTTAAACAGATTAAACACTAAGGATCAGACTGATTTATAAAGTATATGGATTAAGTCCCATCTCCTGATTGAGACATCAGACTTAACTGTACCTTTCTAATCAGATTATATGTTTGTTTAGTTTGCTTGAGGAGTCTTGTGGCCACAGGAGGCCACAATGCCTCCTGTGGCTGATGGGACTGGGCTTGACTAGAGGTCTAAATGTGTGCTTTTGTATAATGCTGCCTTGCAGATTTAAATCATAATATGCAAGAGCTGTCATTCCTCATACATATTGTTACTGCATACCACATCATAAGATAGCATTCCTCAGATATTACCTAAAACCTGCTTGGCTAGACCAGATCTGTCTTTGAGATCGCAGGTTTTGCTTTTATATACACAGTTAGAATATGTCATTTGTGTTTTGGTGTCCAGAGGTCATAAGACAGAAAGCTGCAGGCTGCCACCACATAAGGCTGAGGCCCCAGGTCTATTGTAAGTGTGGTGAATTGTATAACACGGCTCCTCCTTCATTAACAGGCAGGCTGGTGAACAGCCTCCTCTCCAAACAAAGCCCATTGAACCTGGAGGATATCCGTCCTCTCTGAGGTCATGTGTGACAGAGCGCGCCGAGTCTGTGTGGCACTTATTTGATCTAACATATTGTTTCTTTATCAGAAAAATGGATTTGAACAGTTCTGCATCAACTTTGTGAATGAGAAGCTCCAGCAGATATTTATTGAGCTGACTCTGAAGGCCGAGCAGGTATTGTTTCACGTTATACTTCTTCTCCTGCAGCTGTGTGCTCTGTAGTTCCACTCTCGCTCTGACCCAGGCCTCTGCCCATGTTTCTTTGTGCAGGAGGAGTACGTACAGGAGGGCATTAAGTGGAGTCCTATTGAATACTTCAACAACAAGATTGTCTGTGATCTCATTGAGAGCAAAGTGGTAAATAAACGATAATCAATATTCTATGAGTGTGCACTTTACATGGGCATTAGCAGTAATCATGTTGTTAACTTATTTTAATCGTATTCATGAACCAAATTGAGCCTAAGATCTCTCCAAATTGAATTGCACATTGACTTGCCAAGTTTCTGCACTCTTCCCATGACCAGCAGCTTAACATCCTAAAACGTGCCGACATGCATCTTAATTTGATTTATCTGTCCCACTGAGAAGTCTAATCCATGAAATCCACAACAAGGGCTTTACAACAAGCCTCCATCTGAGAGGAGCGGGGGCTCTGTATCAGTGCCTGACAAATAAGCTTTTTACACCAGGCCCATTTGGTTAATTCTGTGGCAAGTTTACATGTGCCTTTTCAACAGAGGCTTGTTTTCTCTGAGTTAGCCTCACATTCAGAGAGACACTACGACCACTGTGCCGCCGGGCACTCTGAAGACCACTGATCAACTTTGGACATAATGGAGCCAAATAGCGCAGTGCACGGCTGTTGTGTGTGTGTGTGTGTGTGTGTGTGTGTGTGAGTGTGACATCATCCTGCACGTGGA
>OMKZ01016080.1:15112-29937 GCA_900302535.1 Neoniphon sammara | reverse complement strand
ATCCTGCACGTGGATGTGCAATGTTTTGAGAGAGGCAGTGCTAAGTAATGTTGAAGCTGCTCTGCTGTAGCTTTCATATACCCGTCAGATGCTTTATTCATTATAAAATATTAAACGAAGATCCGTCATTTCTTTTTGTATTGAAATATACATTTAGATATAGTTCAATATATAGAAATTATTTCAGTATTTGAAGGCATTTCTTACCTCAAAAGATATCTGTAAAGCCTGATTTTGGAATATTTTTAAAGTTGCATTGTTTACATCAGCACGTGTAATATGCCCTCCATGCTCATGGCGTCCAGGAAATAGGTGTTATGTAAACAGTAAGGGGACTTGTTTTTCCTAGTGTGCATTACAGCGCCACTAGTGGTTGCAAACTACATTGTGTACCTTTAATAACTTTTTGAACACTTTGTAAATACTGAAAACTGTGACTGTGACATGAATGTGAAATATCGCTAATATCACTAATCGCTTCCATCCTGTTCCCAGAATCCCCCTGGCATCATGAGCATCCTGGATGATGTGTGTGCCACCATGCACGCAGTAGGTGAGGGAGCTGATCAGACCATGCTGCAGAAGCTCCGAGTCCAGATCAACAACCATGAGCACTTCAACAGCTGGAACCAGGGCTTCATTGTCCACCACTACGCAGGCAAGGTCAGTCTGGTCACTCTCATTTAATGGACCAGTTTGGCCCATTGGCCACTTTACCCAGTATCTGACAAGAGGATTGGCACCAAAATAATCTCTGTGTCTCTGGACTGTTCTGTACAAGATGTTAAACAGTCATAGGCAACTTGAAATAACCAAAGTATGAAGACAGACCTTTTAGTTGGTAATTTGGGGTTTGTATTGGTTTTTGATTGTATGGCTGATTGGGTGAATCACCTCTCCTTTCAGGGGAAAAAAACCTCTTTAGAGAACTGGGGATCTACACAGACTTTAGATGTTTAATTTGACACATTAGGCCATTGAATTGCAGAGTCAGATTGTTTGTCCTCTGCCATGTGGGTTTTCTGTTTTGTTTGTGGCTTGTTTTTGCTGCTGATTCAGAGCAGGCAGCCTCCGGGAGGGCCACTTTTAAAATGAATACTCTGCCTCACACTCTGCCTTGCTGGTACTGTATTTCACCGCCCACCAGGGAGGCCTTTACACGCAGACGCCCTCTATTTCTACCATCCTCCCCATCTCATTTCTTTGTCTGATTATCACTGCAGTCTCCCCATTTTTTATGTTCATTTTCACGCTGTCATTCTCACAGTCTGGTCTGAGGTTGTCCCATGTCATTCTCCAGATGTGTGGTGGCCTCAGCCTGGCACACATGCCACAGGCCTAATGAGCCGTGCCATAAAGACTCGAGGGGCTCCCAAGTCCAGGCTTGGAACATTCCACCAATCGCAGATTATAGGAAAAATAACACTGTTTAATTTTTACACTTTCTAACCGCTGCTGGTTTTGTAAGGAAGCCTACCCTGGTAGGTGTTAAGCCCGGATCTGCAATCCTTCATTTTCTTTCCCCATAAAATTCAATGGATTTATTTTCATCACAATGTCACAGTGACTTTTCAATTTCTCAGTTGTCATGTTTCATTTTGCTGGGGCTCCCAGATATTTGAAATAGTTCAAACTCCCAATGTCTGATAATTATTAACCCTTTGTAATCTGTCTGTGGGTCTGTCCTCCAGGTGTCCTACGATGCAGAGGGTTTCTGTGAGAGGAACCGTGATGTCCTTTTTACTGACCTCATTGAGCTGATGCAGAGCAGTGAAATGTAAGTAACTCTCAGCGACATATTGCAACGACATGTGGCGAGGATTCCTTTTAGTGCTGCCTTAAAGGGAATTTTCTATTGTGATGCATATGGACACAATTGAACACATCTGAATGAAAGTTTCAGACGTCCAAGTGCAGCTGGAAACTGGCAGGACATAATAGAAGTGTGCAGGGCTGAGCTACGTCTCGCCCCTTTTGCCCCGACTCGCATCTGGCCCCCGTCCAGAAATGTGGATATTTTGCGGTCTACTCAGTCAGAGCTCGCAAAGTGCGGTCTCCCTGTGGAGTCTGGTCTCCCCATCTTATGGTTTCTTGGGCTCACTTTGTGTCAAAATGGCCATCTGTGCAAACAGCCCGCATTGTCTGTCTAACCCCCGCAGGCTTCAGGCCCCTTTGTGTGGACGTTCTGTGAGCCGTGAAAGGGGTCAAGACAAAATCCCATTCAGACACGTGCTCTAAAATACACACACACACACACATATCGTGGTGGCGCGCACATGCACATACAAAGACTTTGGCTTACTCACACATAAAGGAAGCACAGGGAGGAAGGAAGGAGCCTCATTCCTTAGAGCAGCGAGTCTAAATAGAGGAGAAAGGAGTGACCAGTATTGTCAGCTGGACAGTATTAGCAGACTTCTGATCTGTTTGCACACACAACCTGCTGATCCTTTGTTTTCTGTCCATAGCCTTGATTAAGAAGTTTAAAACCAAACAAACAGCAGTGTGAGAGAAAGGCAGCAGATAAAAGAGGTGGAAAAAATAACAAAATAACACTACGGCAGATGAAAAGGGAGTTACATGTTGAAATGACCAAGTCATAATTACAAATGCATCTATACAAGTGAGTCCTATTAAGATGAACGCCAGTTAGCAGTATGTGTCAGCCATCAAAGAGTCCTGACAGCCAACACTTTTATATGTGAGCTTTCAAAGCAGCACGAAACAGCTGACAAGGTTTCAAAGAACCGGTCAGTGTCCAAATTACCCATGTGTCAGGTACAAAAGCTGAAAAATAGTTATGACAAGGGGAGCAACAGTCTGGCTAACATGACAGTGGCACCTCATGGTAATCTCATACTATGTGAAATTAACATTATCGTGAGATTACAGAGGAAAACCAGAATCTCCTTACTTGTCTTGAAAGACCAGTGTTCTCAGAAAATTCATAAGCTGCTTTACTTTACTGCAAATTTCCCTCATGTTTGTATCCTAAAATAAGGTGCCAAGCACAGTATATTGATAGATGAGTATTAAATTATTAAATATTAAATTCAATTTAAATATAGAATAATTTAATATTTAAATAATTAAATATTAAATGTCCTGTTGACAGAACATCATTAATCCTAATCAGCTAAAGTCAATCAATGCAAACTGAGAAATGTTTTTATATTCAACAACAAAGGTTAGTACACCCTGTAGTTGCTATCTGAAAACACAAATGTTCCATATAGACGTTTTAAAAGTCACTCAGACACTCATTTGAAATAGCAGAGATGGGTTCAAATTTGAAAAGCACCTGTACTTTTCTTTTTAACTCCCCTTGCCATAAGTTGAGTGTCTGTCGTCTGTGCAGAGAAACCTGAAGTTATGGAAAGCTCGCAGGTATCTGCTACATTCTGAGCAGCACCAAGACGTCACAGAGCAGACATGATGGTTTGAAGAAACACCCACTGACGGATTAAAAATAACAAGATCAAGAAAACCGTGTATCCCATTATTGCTTTATGGGCAAAAGGCAAAATATTAAGCAAGTAAAAGTCAACTAACCCTGAAATGTAATTTAACAATTTAATTTAATAATTTAACCAGGCGTGTTGTCAAATAATACATTCTTATTTACAGCAATGGCTTTGGGGAGACTGGCTGCAGGGGGAAGGAGGATTTTCACAGATCCGGTGCACACACACCTCTCACTAACTTCCCACATCCAGATTTTCCCAGCTGGTTCAGGAATTTAAATCAGTGACCTTTGTGTGACGTCCTTGGTTCTTTAATCATTAGGTGGTAGCTGCAGTTTTTGTTTGCCAGGGAAGCCAAGTGAAAAACTGTTCCTGGTGCCTTACTGCTCCTGTCAGGTCAGATCGGGTTCAGATAGGACAGAAAATTCAAATATATGGACTGGGTCGGGTCAAATTTCATCCTTGGGTTTCAGATTTTATATTTTTCCTACTTGTTTGAACTTTTAATGGATGTTAGATATATGTTGTCTTAAGTCATGGTTTGTTGAAAGAATTTGTTAAAGTGCCATTTAAAATTAAGTTTGAATTGAGTTTTTGGATTGATTTGACTGATGAGCCTAATGTTAAATTTAGATTTTCCATCTATCTATCCATTTTAATCTGATGGCGGCAGATGCTGTGTAATATACAGTTAATGAGTAGCCCAAAGATACATTTCTACAGAATTTATTCAGGCTCTGGTTGTGGTTGGGTTCAGGTCGGGCTTGGACAGAATTTTACCTGTCAGTGTCAGGTCAAACATTTTTTTCTGGTTTGCAGGTTGGGTTGGGTTCAGATTTTTTTTTTCTCATCCACAGTTGGATCGGATTCAAAATATCAGGCCCGATTCAAACTCTACAACTCAGGCTCTATTTCCTAACCCTTACTGCTGTGCTCTTCTGCACACCAGACTCTGTATCAGTCCTATTTCATTCTTAAATCTCACCTTTCCCCCCTAACAGAGCTTTCATCAGAGCACTGTTTCCAGAGAACCTCAACGCTGAAAAGAAGGGTCGACCTACAACTGCAGGCAGCAAAATAAAGGTGTGTTCAGCCGTGTGTGTGAATGTGCATCTGTTAGCCACCTCACCTGTCCGCTGGTCTCTCCATGACAGGTGCACTGTGGGAAACTGTGTATGAAAAGGTCACTGCGTGTGCTGTTTTACAGATCGCTCCGTGTTATTTTAGTCATGACAGTGCTAATGAAGGGCAAGGTGCCAGACCTCTCTGACGCAAAACATCATCATCTGTCTCCCCTCCTCTCTTCGGTCTTATTCCACCTTTCAGAGACAAGCCAATGACTTGGTGAGCACACTGATGAAATGCACTCCACACTACATCCGCTGCATCAAACCCAATGAAACCAAGAAGCCTAAAGACTGGGAGGAGAGCCGGTGAGTGACTGACTTTGTTCCCCCACAAGTCACTCGGGTCCTTGACCACTTTCAAAGCACTACCCACGTTTCTAACTGTTCTTAGAAAAAATTAAACATGAAATTAATACTCTGAAAGGTCCTGGTTAATGCTGAGACTTCTAAGTGCCTGCTTTAATTACACATTTCACATGACTGTAGGTTTTAAGCTGATAAACCTCCGCCTGTTTTTGTCTTTTTGGGTGTTTTTTTGTCTGTCTTCTCTCCACGTCATGGTGTTAAGACCAACACAGAATGTGCTGTAGACATTCTCTCTCTCCCTCCATTTCCCTTTCCCTCTCTTTCTTCCCTGGTCACAGGGCTTGGGTACTTCATGTACTGCAGAGTGCTGTTGTATTGTTCAGAGCCTAATGACCTTCCTGTTGTGAGTTGGGCTCAGGTTGGCTCATTTAATTAGCAGCGGAACCCCTGTTTTCACAGGAAGCCTGGGTGCACTAAGTAATGCCTGAGGTCTTTGTTTGATGAAAAGTTAGAGAAACATGAGTCTTTTTGCATACAATGACCAAGACTAGTTCCTTCTTCCGGTGGAGTGGGAGCTTCATGTGCAGCATGCGCTGCAGACAATTTAAAGAATGAACTGAAGTTTTTCATTTACTATAGTACAATACCTACCAGTTCAGAAATCCAATTCAAATCTGAATGTTTATGCTGCATATGTTCAGACACTTAATCCAGTTCTCTTCACACACTTTTTGTCCCCCCTAAAGACGAGTACACCGTCTCTCTGTTTCTGTTATCTGCCCTTAGAGTAAAGCACCAAGTGGAGTACCTGGGTCTGAAGGAAAACATCAGGGTGAGGCGTGCTGGCTACGCCTACCGCAGAGTCTTCAGGAAGTTCCTCAACAGGTAACACGCCGCAGTGAGGGCACGCTGTGTTTGAGCTGTGATGTGCTTCAAAATGACAGTAGTAATTAATGACGCCGATATTGTGTCAGTGCCAGTGCCAAGCTGCAATGGAGAAGTGGAGATTTTACCCAAGACTAATATCCTGCCCTAAGTATCATGTTAGAAATAAAGCAAACTGTCTTGATTTTCATCATGTTTGGCATACAAAAATTGGTATTTCAAATGGTGGGGAAAAAGAAGGATTTTATATCAGTTACAACAATTTGTCAAATTACTCCAAACTAATGGTGCAAGCCTACACTGTTTAGTGAAAGGAATGGATTGGACTGGTACTTGGTATCAGTTAATACATAAAGTTTAGTACTCAGTATCAGTACTGGCATTGAAAAAGTGGTATCAGTGCATGCCTGGTAGTAATGCTCTCATTTCCTTTTATCCTCCTACATATTTTGTCCAGAAGGTAATTGATTTCATCATCATAATATCTCCTGTGTGTTACAGACATAACGTTCTCTGTCTCTGCTCATCAGGTATGCCATCCTGACCAAAGAGTCCTGGCCAACATGGCGAGGAGACGAGAAACAAGGAGTCCTTCATCTCTTGCGCTCTGTTAACATGGACCAGGATCAGTTCCAGCTCGGCCGCACCAAGATCTTCATCAAAGCCCCTGAGTCGGTAAGAGCCTCCTCTGCCCTGCCTTTAGCCGGCCACATCTTCTGTGCTTTGCCTCAGGTCTGCTGTCTGTGGTGCTGTGCCTGTAAAAGAAAGCTCTCCAGGAAATCGAACCACAAGTTTGCCGCTTCAGTACAGAAACACCGCATCACTTACAGATTTTCATGTCGTGTGTTTGCAAAGCCTCAGAGTTCAATTCACATCACTGCTGGTATGCAGAAGCCCATTTGCCGGGGCAAGTTTAACATTTTCACACTTAACACCATAAAAGGCACTAGTGTCCCAAATCATGCTCATATCCCCATTCAGGGGGAGGAGATTACACCCGACCCTTGTACCACGTCAGCACTGAGTCAACACCAGAGTGGAACTAAAACACAAGTACAAGTTGTGGTTGCAGAGTTGGGGGGACATTGCAAGGGGTTGTCTTTTTCCACCATAACTACAGTTTTTCATGCTTCCTATGAAAGCTACACTTGTGTGAGGCCTGTGAGCTCACTTATTAACATTTGTACACATCGTGCATGCCCGGGAATGTATGCACGCACACACACACACACACACATACACAGATGCATGTTTTGAAGCTAATACACAGACATCTTAGTCTTGATTCAGGCCTTATGGCTGGTCCTGAATGCCGCCACTTATTCATTGCAGCCTTGCACTGCCAAGAGCCCCTTCCCCCCACACTGCCAGACTGAGTCCAAGTCATTGAGGTGCGCTTATGAAACGCAAATATCACATCGGGCGGACCGCTGAAATTACCTGCCAGGCTTCTCCAAACAAGCGTCTCTGTCTGATAAGACCCTGACACCAACTAATTAGTTCATGACTGTTGCATTTTTTCTTCACATGCAATTAGATAAGCTTCTTTGACGCCAAGCCAGATGTTAGAAAGGAGCCTCTCCCCCCAAAGTGGTGACGGATGGGTGGGTGACTTACTGCCTGTAAGAGATCTTAAAGAGGCGAAAGTGAAATCTGAGAGGATTTACTGACGCCTCATCATACACTACCATCCTCTAGTCGACTTATATCATTGAAACAAAGACCTGAAGATCTGAATTTTAATTATTCTAATCCATTTTCATGTGGCTTTTAACGTTAAGGTAGCCACTAGTATTTTTATTTAAGTACATCATTGTCAAAAATTATGATAATGACCATCAGTCCTGTCAAAACCCTGTGTAATGAAGTTACATCATTTAAAGGACTGGAGCTTTTTTTCAGAGCCCAGAGACTTTGCTTTCTCTCCCTTGAGGTAAATTTGTCACAGCTTAATGTTAGCCAAAACACCACCTGCTGAGCTGAATTATATTTGTTGCCCAGGAAGCTTATTCATCAGTCTAAAAGGAAATATTGAGGCCTCGGTGATTAGGGTGGTGCAGCGTTATAGATAATTGGCTCTGACTCATGTAGATTATTATTTCTGTGCATTATCTCTTCCCATAGCTGTGGGTCTACAAAAGAAACTCCCAAAATGCTGTGAACCAAACAACCACAAAGTAAATCAGTGGTGCTGTTGTTTGTAACAGCCAGGGGCGCTAGAGTCACCGATCACGACTACTGTGGTTTATGAATTCAAGATAAAATCATCAAGTAAAATATAGCGCCCTCATTTGTTTTGTTATTTCCATGAACACCTCTGGGAACACGTGAGTGGAAAAATAGTTTGTGGGTAAAGTTTGATGTGTTTTTGATGTGCTTAGCCTTTGATGGCCTCTGTCCTGTGTTGTCACAGTGCGGCCTGTGGCAGGGGCTTGTCAATGCCAGGCCGGCCCTGTGTACCATGGAGTGGGCAGGATGTTTAGTCTGGGAGGGAGAGGGCAGAAAGAGTGCCTGCGTGTTTAGAGGCCCATCAGGAAATGACAGCGACTGGCGAAGAGTGGGTGGTCTGTTGGCAAAGACTCAGGTTTGGGTGCAGGAACTGGGGAAATGTCCTGACCGATAGTTTTGACTGAAGACCTCATGAATCAAAATCTTTCTTTATGTTGTTTAGTATTATACAGATACAGAACAATACAGATGTTGACAAATACAGTGCAGAATAATATAGATCTTATTTTTATTGTTGCTCTATGAATTCATAGCTTTCCCATGATGTCACACGTATTTCCTAGCAGTTCATTGGTTATGAGTGTCCTTTGATTATAATCACCTGTTAATTTATTACAAACAGTTTATTTTTCCACCAAGACGGCCATGTGCTGATGGAACTCAATACAGAGAAATGGAATTAGAAATAGCATTGAAATTGAAGTTTTTATTTATTGTAAGATGAGAGTAAAATACGAAAACAATAAAATACAGCCAGAGAGTATAAAAACCAGAAGATAAACAAGCAATAAAAGCAGTCCTGGCTGCTCAGTCAGCCGAGGGACAAACTGTACCAAGTATCCACATTGTCTTGCTTCAGATCAGGCCGGCCTCTTCTGTAACCAAAAACAGAAAAGGGGGTCACAGCACTGCTGTGCTCACACTGTACCTGCCTGGGAAATAAACAAACAGGAGTTCCTGAGGGCGGCTTTCAACTCTGAAACAATGAGATGTTTTGTCTCTTTGTCATGCTGTAGAAATCTTTTTTTCCACAAAATCAGAGGGACTTTGTTGTAGTGTCAATACATTTTTTTCCCCGTTATTTGAAAGTGACTTGAGTGCAAAATGATTGCATCATCAGTCCCTGCCAGTGGTCGAGTAAAGACACTGACTGCACAATGTGTCCAAAACAGGAAAAGTTCACATCTCATATATTATATGTAAGGAGAAGGACCAACTTTGACCTCATTTACATTTTTGAACCGCCGCTGCCAAAAATATCAAAAGATCATCAGTGAAATTGTCAGTAAAGAATTAGGTTTGTGCATTCAGCTGTATTCAGGCATGTTCAGTATGTATGTGCAGTCATCCCTGTCATTGTGTTTAGGTGTGTCCGTGTGAGTTTGGACACTGAGGAATGCCTCCCCATTGTGTTGTGGTGTGTTTTGTTGCTCAGCCTGTGTCTGTCTCCGCAGCTCTTTCTATTGGAAGAGACAAGGGAGCGCAAGTTTGATGGCTATGCCAGGACCATCCAGAAAGCCTGGAGGAAATATGTGGCCCGCAAGAAATATGTCCAGATGAGGGAAGAAGGCAAGTGTGATAACATTTTCGCAGCCTTTCTTTCTGTCTCTTTCTGTCCTCCCTGTCCATCTCTCACTCCCTGTCTCTCCCTTTGGGTTTCCACAGCTTCTGACCTGCTGCTGAACCGCAAGGAGAGGCGGCGACACAGCCTCAACAGAAACTTTGTGGGTGATTACCTGGGTATGGATGACAGGCCCGAGCTCCGACAGTTTCTGGGCAAGAGAGAAAAGATAGACTTTGCAGACAAAGTCACAAAATACGACCGACGCTTCAAGGTCAGCAACCTCTTGGACTCATCAACTGATAGAACATATATCCAGCTGTTCTGCATAAAGAAACAGAGATTCACTACATGCGACGTTGTCTTTTTGTTCCTTCTCTATTTAGGGAATTAAGAGAGACTTGATCCTGACCCCAAAGTGCGTCTACCTGATTGGGAGAGAGAAGGTGAAACAGGGACCAGAGAAAGGGCAGGTGACAGAGGTGCTGAAGAGGCGGATTGAGGTGGAGAAGATCTTGGCGGTGTCTCTTAGGTAAGAGCCAGTCATCGCCTGACAGGTTTAACGGTGACTAAGCGCAGTCATGACCGTCCCATGTCAGAGATCTTTGAAAACTGGGACAAGTGTTGTCCTCCAAAACAAAACAGTTTATAAAATCTGTTTCAAACAATTAATCTATATTTTGGTGCAGTGTGTCCTGATTTGTATTGCATTTCCCCCTTTTTTTCAAAGCAATGCTTGTTTTGTGTCAACACTGTGACACAAATTAAAAAGCATAATAATACTATTTCCATCTCTATTTCAGACAGGTTGAAACAGCATCATTCTTCTACACTGCTCCTGAATCATACATATACAGCATATACACTCACTTTTGTTTAGTTATTGCTCACTTAATCATTCCCTTTTTGAATGTAACGTTGTCTTTTCCATAAAAAATGTGAAATGAATATTAAAAAAATAAGATTAGAAAAGTATTTGTTTTAACTAGATCTCATTAAAACCAGTGACAATTGGCAATGAAAGGCAATTTATGGTAAGACATATTTAAACGTTGTGGTTATAGAGATGGGAGTAACAGTATAACACACAGCAATAAAGTGAAAGCCTGTAGCACCACCTAAAGGTCGTGTGTCTTTCTGCAACTAATCATGGGCCTCCTGCATGTCTAGACTGCTGTCTTCACCTCTCCAAAACTTCTAAACTTTATCTGCTAGGTACAGAGAAACCTGTGCACGCTTCACTGGCTTCCATAAGCATCAGTCGGGGTCACGCAGAAAAAAATCAGCACATTGCATGTATTCTGGTGGTCACTACACTGACTCCCCATCTCAACCTTAAAACCCCCTCTTGTGACTTGTAATCACATCCACAGGACACCATAACTTTCCCAAAATTGCTGTTTTGCACATATCAAGATAAAATCTATGCGTAGGCACACAGATGGGCGCATTCTTGCTGGTTTATCATCAATATTACAACTGGTGGGTGTTGAATTGTTTCAGAGCAGAACAATATGCATACAAAGGCCACCATATACTGCAGCAGAGACAGGCAGGGGCCCACCATGTAAAACTCTGGACATTTGCAGCAAGGCAAGAAGCCGCTTCAACGCTGCCGTCTGGATTTCCAATCACACGAGTTCCCGTGTTCCTGTAAATGTCACACAAGGGATATCACAAACATATGGAGTATATTAGAACTACCTCTTGTCTATGTCTGACCCTTTGTGTGTGCAGGTCTTATTGGAAGTAATTTGGCTTGCATCTAAAAAAAAAATAAAAAACAGTCACTGAAAGCTGCACTGAAATTATATATAGCTGAAGGCATTCTGGTGATGGAATGTTGACTAGTTTACAATAAAATGCGCATTCTCTAACCACATGATTTATGGGGGCTTTGTTTTTGATGGGAACGCTGTCGAACTTTTTGTAGAGGTACAAATCATAGAGCTATTGGTACAGGCATGTGGCTTTTGAGTCAGTGCAGAGTGGGGTTGTGGGTAATATGAACCAGGTGGTGCAGCCAGGGAAACAGGGATTGTAAAAAGCTCATCAGAGAAAACTCCACTTCATTGTGAGGAACAAAGTATCCCTGTGTGGGTTACAGGCACCAGCTGTCTCCCCTGCTTTGCATCGCTCTCTCTTTGTATGCAAATGTCAGAGCTGATTCACACTCTCCATTTCAATTTCTGTCAGAGCGCAGCAGCCAGGGTGCCAGGTGCTTTCTGAAATCAACAAAACAAACTGACAGCAACTGTGTCTGCCTAGACTCACTGTGCTTTGTAACATGATCGATAATGGGTAGGAATTGATAGTTTTTTTTAAGGCCCAATACCGATATCTGATGTCTTCCCACCCATAACGACTGACACCGATACAGATATGCATTTTTGTAGGATATGTAATACGAATGCAGGAGGAAACAGTCATAAAATAATTGTTTGTTTTTTAAACAAAAGACCATGCTAATTTTACAGTTGTATTAAGTGACACACTCCCCCAAAAAACACAAGTGCAAATTATATTGATAGAAGAATACCGATATTGTTTTTTAAAGCTGATACCGGCTGATACCAACAGTCTGCAGATATATCAGTCCATCCATATTACCAATATCAGTCTCGTGGGCTTAATTTCTCAGAATATATTCCCAGTTTCGTTTCACATCACATCTGATGCGAGAAATGTATGTTTTGTATGGCAGATGAGCTTCTCACTGAGTGTTGTGTCGTTCTTTCAGCACAATGCAGGATGATCTGATGATCCTGCATGAGCAGGAGTACGACAGCCTGCTGGAGTGCGTCTTCAAGACGGAGTTTATCAGCTTATTGGCCCGCAGATTTGAGGAGAAGACCCAGAGGAAGCTACCACTCAAGTTTAGTAACACGTAAGTAAATGTACACAAGATCAATCCTGAAACAGAGTGGGGATGCAACCACAATTTACATAAAAGCAACCACTTTATCTACCTATCAGTAGCAGTTAGAACCACAATATTTTCCCTCAATAACCAAATTTCCCCTTAGGTATCATTAAAATTGAATCTTTAACTGTTAATCTTATTTAATCTAATCCTATTCATAAAGGGCAATCTTCTTAATTTTACTGTAATCTTCCTATACAAATTAAAACCATCTTTGACACAAGTATTATTTCTGAACCGAAACCTTGTTGAAGATAAGTAATGAATTCAGCAGGTAATTTGTTCACTCGGAAGCAATTTCTTATTTCAAGGCTCAAAACTGCTGCTGGATGCCAAGTCAGACCTGAAGTCAGACTTGTGTTCATTTAATATTGAACTATGAAAAGACCTTTTATCAACATTTAAAAAAAAGCTGTTTAAATGGATAATAAAAAAATAGTAATAATATTGTATCTGTGGTCAAACACACAAGTATGTAAGCCAGATATTTTGCTGTCCCTCAGACTGGAGCTGAAGTTGAAGAAGGAGAACTGGGGCTTCCTGAGCGCGGGCGGCTCTCGGCAGGTCATGTTTGTCCAGGGTCAGGGCGACGTCGCTGTGCTGAAGCCCTCCAGCAAAACTCTGCAGGTCAGCATCGGCCCGGGGCTTCCAAAGAATACACGTGAGTACAAACACACTGTTTTCTTGAAATATACATCCACTGAAACCACAGTTCATATTGTTAACGTCTATTCATCATTTTTCTTCTAATTTTCTATTGCCTATGATCATAGTATTTTATCTTCTTTTTTTGTCTTTCTTGCGTGATCCTGAATGAAGTCAGCGTTTGTATGTTATGCTCATTTGTTGAGAATCTCGTTCTCAGGCCCCACCAGGAAGAGCTTCACTCAGAGCCGCTCCAACATGTCCAGAACCCACCAGCACATCCCGTCTCGGGCTGCACCAGGACCCCCAGGTAGCTGTACAGCATTAAATAGTTTGTTTTTAGCAAATGCTGACCTCGCTGACTCACCGGAAAAGCCTTTCATGTTTTTAGTGCTCACTATTTGACAAATGCTGAGTCACTATCGTTCCCAGCACTATCGGTGCTGGGAACAATCATGTACAAGGACTGGGACACCTGGTGATGCGAACCAAGCTTACAGTGCAGAAGAAGTTCAGTTAACTTGAAATGAAAATAAAGGTGCTGTTCTCAGTGCAATCAGGTATTTGATTGGACAAACAAGACGCAGTGAGTGTCCGAGCTTGTTGAATTCATTCCCACCACTTCTCCCCAGGTTTCTAAAAGATGAAAGATAAAAAAAATATATTGTTGTTTTAGAACAACCCAAATTATATGACCTCTCTCTTCTCACATACACATGCAGAAGAAATGCTGTGTGGTGGAGGCTGGCAGAAATTGCTACTGTTTAGGGTAAAAATTAAAAGTATTTGAAGATAGCAAATATGAAGTGATGAAAAGGGTTTTACCAATATATTTGTAAAATGCAATTTATTACCCAACACCGAGAGGCACTTCCACAAGCCTCACCTGGGCTGAGAAGATGCGAGTCCATGCACTTATATTGTGTTTGTTGGGGCAATACCATTACACATCATTACCACTAACATTAAACAGCTCACCCTAAATATAAAGAACACCCGCAAGCTATATCTATCTGCCCCCAAGGAGCACGAATTCAGGGCAGATAGATACAGAGGCAGGGCAGTGGATGGTGGATACGTGTGCACCACCATCAGTCGCTTACTGGACCTTTATACAGACCGTAACCCATTCATGTCTTCATTTCCTCTCTAGTTGCTCATCAAAACGGTGGACTGAAAAACACCAACCACATAGCCAATCAGAGGAACTCCTCCCAGCACGCCAACCAGAGGCCTCCGTCGTCTGGCAGCACAAACCGCCCCTTCCTGCCCAGCAACATCAACCAGGTGAAGGAGCGAGGCAGCAACAGGCCGCAGCCCAACCTCGACTGCCTCAAAGTGCCTGAACAAGGAGCTGCAGGGTGAGCGACTGGCACACACACACCAGGAATCCACAAACTAAACACTGACTTATTACACACACATGGATAGTTACTGGAATATATATATCAGCTCACATATGCATCTGCTGGGTGATTTACATTTTACATATTGTTGTCATTTGCAAATATAGACTATTGTGTGTTTTTCAAGCATATGAGGTACTACCACGAACATTTCTGTGCAAAGACACACACACACACACACACACACACACACACACACACACACACACACACCCCCACCCACATGTTGGCGTTACCGTCCTTGTGGGGACATTACATTAGCTTCCATTCATTCTCTAC